>JTDE01001311.1:77225-90442 GCA_014338405.1 Paragonimus skrjabini miyazakii | reverse complement strand
CCATAGCAACACCATCAACCTGACGGTATAGCTCTCCGTTAAACTGAAACTGGATATTGCTTGTGCAGAACAATAATAATTCTTTAAGATCTTCTACAGGCAGTCCAACGTTAATTTGGTGATTCTCAATATAGTCACAAAAAATCAATGGTTTCTGTCAATGGTACGTTGGTAAACAACGATGATACATCAAGAGACAGCATTTTCTTGCCCGTTACGTTAAGGTTTGCTGATGAGTCCACGAATTCAAACGTATCTTTTAAACCGTATGTAACTATTTTTTTCTTCACGGGTTCCAGGATTTCTACTAGCCACTGTGCAGCCGCATCGTAAGGGGAGTTGCACATGTCAAGTATCGGTCTGAGTGGTATTCCTTCCTTGTGTATCTTAGGCAAACCGTATAACCGCGGAATACGAGCTCCTGTCGGACGTATACGATCGAATACATAGGTGCTAATCGAGTCAGATTGTTTCATTCTGCGCAGCATACGTGATAATCTCTTTTCGATTGCTATGGTCTTATCTTTACCAGTCTTTTCCATGTGGAATTTCGTCCTATCCGACAAGAGGTTTAACATTTTGACAACGTAATCGGCCCTATCCAATAGAACAATTCCTGCTCCTTTATCAGGTTTCGATATCATAACAGAATGACCACTTTTTAAAACCTTCAACGCCTCCAATTGAGACTTTGTGAGCAATCCAAACGATGAGGTCCTGTAGCTTAGATACTTGTAACATGCGTTTACGAGGGTGGATTTGAAGTGTTCCGAATTCAGTTCAGAAGACGGATGTAAATCTCGTAAATGACCGTTAAAGTTTTCACACTGAACTTCCAGACCTAATTGCTTAACTTTGCCACCTGGGCAGCAGAATTTCGGGCCAAGCGACAAAATTTCAATCAATGGCTTACACATGGTCATTGAACGAAAGTTATAAACGTACCGCTCTGGTTGGGCTGGAAATTGCATCGGTGGCTTTTTCGGACTGACTGTGAAGAGTAAACATGTCTTCTTTCCCTCCATTGTTCTTTCTACGATTTTCTGCACATAAGATTCGAAGGCGGTTCTTTCTTCGGCCGACAGATTCTCTACTGCATGATAACGTTGAGCCTTGTTTCGTTCCATCTCTGCCAGTTGGGAAACCCGTGTGTCCTGTTCGTTACGTGCGTATCGTTTCAACGATTTACTGGTAGGATGGATCCTGTTACGACGGAGGGATCTCCAGTAAAGAGCAGGGTACTCGTTCCTATCGACACACTGTGCGAGAAAATCAATAGTTGTTTCAGCTTCTGCAAGCTTGGTGCTAAACTTCAAGTACTGCTTGAGTTGCTTCACCAACGAGGGGTCCTTGGGGTGTTTCAGATAATTGAAAATCCCCATAGCATTCATGAAAATTTAAGTTTCAGCGAACAGACTGTTTTCGATAAATTCTCCTCTTTGGCTGGTACAATTATATAAAATTAAGTGACAATTTACAATGTTATTGATCAAAGATTATTAAAGGGACAATGTAATTGGATAAAAGATTAACACTACTTCGCCATGGTTAGGAACACAAACGAAGTTGGTTCTAGTTAGTCCATGGTAACAAGAGAGTTTGGGAAAAGTTTAATACACATCCAGCGTGTGTTTTAGAAGGCGTTTCACAAAATCCTTAAATAAATTCATCATTGCAAATGTATGCGGTCTTTGTATGCAGCAGCTTATTTCGTTTTTCGCAGTATGCTCAGTATACCCATCGTTTATTACCTATATCGTACAAATTCTGAAAATAGTAATGCCACTTGGGAACTGTGTTGTTTGATTTATCCAACGGCTTTAAATACTCCAAGGGTAGGGTATATGGGTCTTGGAGCAGTGAGCAGTTTAATTCGAGCCTGTAAATAGTTATCTGGACAAAATTGTATCTAAGTTTCGGCGCCATAAATAATCTAGCAATCGGTCTGATTGAATACAAACGGTTTCCCTTGTTCAGCATGTTGCAAACCACATAACAATGTAGCAAAACAGAGAGTATGTGAGCTCTTCCGGATCTACACTTCTGAATCTGGTAACTAATTTGATCAACTGTCCGTATTAAGGATGTCATCTTGACAGTTTTGTTCACGGATTAGCGCTGACACGATTATCATACGCCACCATATTAACAACGATAGCAAACTGGTTATAAGTGCACATTTGTGTATGTACAGATTTCATGAGTTTATTTGTTTTTCACTGTATCCACGTCACGAAATAATAGGTATTTATATATGTATATGTGCATAAAATGGATATTTGAAATCCTTTTGACATTGTTTTCTCGTTAAGTTTTGATTAGCTATTGGGATGAATTCTTTAAAAACATAAGTACAGACAAACCTGTTTGAATACTGGGCATATTCTAAAGTGACTTCAAGATATAGGCTAGTTCATACTCACAAGCTAGAGTTCGGAAACGAACTGGATCCGATCTAATTTCATGTGAGCCACAAAACGATACGCATCAAATAGATCGAGTTTCTGCTGCAAACATTCAACAAATGTGTTAGATAAGTTACGCACTATCTTTTATGCAAAGGTATATATTATTTTATGTTAGGTGTTACACTATAAGTGCGTAAGTGTAACAACTTGCTGCGCCAAGAAGTATTCTCAGACGAATACTCAATCCGATAACTCCTTCAAAAATTTCGTTGCTCCCAAGTTTATTTACATATTCCGTATTCCGGCTGAATATCTGTTGGGTTTGTATGAACAGACAAAACGGTTGATGCTGTAATCTGCAGCATGCCAAACGTTCATAAACGAACGTCAGGGAAAGTAATCAAGCATGGAACGGAAACAATTGCCATCGACCAATTACGAGCGTCATTGCCGCGCAACGCGCCGGCAACAACCATGCCACTGACGCCACCAGGACGCCGCCGAGTAGTCTACAGAATTGTCTCCACCAAAGTTCACAAGCCACCCAACATATCTTAACACATTCTGACATAAATACAAATCCCGTTCATTGCAAGGGTATGGAAAACAGAGTGCTCCCAAAAGAGCAAAATTTGAGCATACTGTTTGTTAAGAAAACAGCCAACAGTATAGCGTAAAATGTCATGTGCACGGATATGTCGTTCACATCTCATCTGCTACTACAGCGAAATTAAGGCAATCAATATATAGCAAGCAGGTATAGCAACAATGGCAAAGAATGCGAGCGTGATAAGCGAGGTCAGAATGATCGAGACTCAAGAACAGGGAATTCAGATGATGCAACATGAAGCTGATAAGGACAGTTATGTTACTAGGTCAAGTGGTCATGGACAGTTAAGTGAGAAGTGGAGGGAATGCTAATAAGTACTTTTAAACTGGATTGGAAACAAAACTGTTAGACGGGTGCATGACAGAAAGTAAGAGAACACGTTCAGAACAATGAGGAGTTTTAGGGAATGGGATGAAATTATCAAGGGATAGATAAATTGATAACCATTTGTTTCCGGACACATAGCACCAGATTTGTTTGATGAATGGCAACAGCCTCTGCAAATCGTAGACTTTGCTTTGTTCTAGGGCTAGATATGATATGAAATGCAGTATCACCACAGAAGCGATGGCCTGTCTTGTGTAAGTGTTTCTTGATTGCACTTCGAGAGACACCAGTTCCGGTGGTTCATAGCCATTTTGGAATGTGTTCATTGATGCGTGTTCCCAGTTGTCTCGATGTGCGGCCAACGTACATGCATCCACAAGTACAGGTGAAACCATATGTTATTTGATTGGGCGATCAAGGCGACCGATTCTTACTCCGTTGAGCTCGGTATTTGGGTAGTTTCCTAAATGGACACCACATTTGCGGCGTTGTTGCGGCCGTATGTCTTCGTCTGTTTAAAGCTGAAATGTCATTTTCTTTAAATGGTAGACATTTTTCAGTGAAACAGTTATTATAGTGAGTTTATGTCCTGTTGACTTAGTTTATAACTCTATAAACCGAGGTGGATAACCGTCGTCAGTCAGTGTTTCACGATTACGTTGTTTTTCACTTTTACCTTATCAAGTGTGACAATCCTACGAACCCTGTAAGGCAGAGTACGAAGGAAGCCACGTTCTGTTGAAATTGGGGCAAAACGTCTGAAGTGCAAATATCGCCCGGACCAAGTTTTCTTATGGTATATGCTTCTAAACATAGAACCATCTGCACTGCTATGCAGCAAAACATCAAGGAATGTAATCTTCTCATCATTTCCGGTTTTTATCGTGAAATTAACGTTCTTGTGCATGGAGTTCAACTGGTCATGCAATTGGCTTAGTTGAGCCACCGAATTGAAAATGATGAAAGTGTCATCTGTGTATTGTCGATAAACTTCCGTTTGTCAAATTGTTGCTTCGGCCTGCTCTACAAGATAACCCATGGGGATATCCGCTAGTACAGGTCCTAGTGGACTGTAAAATGTTTCATCAAACGAAAACTTTATGTTGGATGTGCATAGATGAAGTAGTTTGCATAACTCATCTGGAGGGAGCACTAGTTGCAGATTCTCAGAAAGTACATTGCCACAAATGATCTGTATCTCTTCATCAATTGAAACATTAGTGAACAGATATTGCACACCAAAAGACGCAGTTACTTTGTGTTTCAAATTGACTTCTGGAATCTTACCCACAAATTGAAATGTGTCCAACAGTCCATGATAGTTAAGTTTTCATCGTACTGGCTCACTAATTTCCAAAAGCCACGGAGCACGCCTGTGATAGATTAAGTTAACCATTGACAAAATTGGTCTGAGCATAGCGTTCGCTTTGTGAGTTTCTGACCTACAGGCGTTATTTCTATCAAAGCTGCCTGGTCGACCATAACCTTCATCCGTAATATTTTAGTGCTATCGTAAAGGCTCTTCATAACTGCATCGTTCTGCCTGGTATCCCTTCGAAATTGTGAAGCATCAGATAGTATGTTTAACGCTTCGCTAACATAATTCACTTGATTCAACAGCATGATTCCAGAACCCTTATCAGAAAAGAGTATAATCATGCCGTTGTTTCTGTTAAGTCTTTTCAATCTGTTGATATGAGATTTCGCGAGCAGACAAGACTGACAGACCGGAGTGCGTTGATGCTAATGTGACAAATCACCAAGCCTGTCCTTGGACCAACTGGTCGATTCAACGCTGGAGACCTGTAAGCATATAAGCTTATCACATAAACATTTGAATTCGGTTTCAACATGCATAACGTCGATTGATCTGGGTGGAATACTAAAATTCAGGCCTAACGACAGCGTTCCCGCTTGCAAATTTTAGCTATACAGTTGACAAGTTAATGACGTGCCCATCCAGGTTCCCGGAAAAAGAATATACAGTGGCTTCAGTTGAAAGTGAAGGGATAATCTTCTTCCGATTCACCGTTGTCCTGTTCACGGCGACACGAGAGAAATTGTAAAACTTGATACAACAGTAAGCGTTCAGGTTGTCAGCGTCGCGAATGTGGTGTCCATTTAGGAAACTACCCAAATACCGAGCTCAACGGAGTAGAAATCGGTCGCCTTGATCGCCCAATCAAATAACATATGGTTTCACCTGTACTTGTGGATGCATGTACGTTGGCCGCACATCGAGACAACTGGGAACACGCATCAATGAACACATTCCAAAATGGCTATGAACCACCGGAACTGGTGTCTCTCGAAGTGCAATCAAGAAACACTTACACAAGACAGGCCATCGCTTCTGTGGTGATACTGCATTTCATATCATATCTAGCCCTAGAACAAAGCAAAGTCTACGATTTGCAGAGGCTGTTGCCATTCATCAAACAAATCTGGTGCTATGTGTCCGGAAACAAATGGTTATCAATTTATCTATCCCTTGATAATTTCATCCCATTCCCTAAAACTCCTCATTGTTCTGAACGTGTTCTCTTACTTTCTGTCATGCACCCGTCTAACAGTTTTGTTTCCAATCCAGTTTAAAAGTACTTATTAGCATTCCCTCCACTTCTCACTTAACTGTCCATGACCACTTGACCTAGTAACATAACTGTCCTTATCAGCTTCATGTTGCATCATCTGAATTCCCTGTTCTTGAGTCTCGATCATTCTGACCTCGCTTATCACGCTCGCATTCTTTGCCATTGTTGCTATACCTGCTTGCTATATATTGATTGCCTTAATTTCGCTGTAGTAGCAGATGAGATGTGAACGACATATCCGTGCACATGACATTTTACGCTATACTCTTGGCATTTTACTAATAAGTATATGTGAGCCACTGCTTCATGCTTTTGTCTACGAAGGCGGCTGATTAAAAGTCTTGAAAGAATGCGATCGTTGCATCTTACTTTGTGTGGTATTTTGACTTGTAATAAGTAAGTAGATTTTTGTGAAGTGTGAAATTATGTAACTATAGATGTATGGTCCTTCCCGACAGAAATAGTTCGTTTCTGTGTAGTTTTGAGACAGACTCCTTTGTCCGCTACCAGATTTCATTGGAAATCAAACGCAACGCTTCCAGAGACAATTTCTGACCAACTGAATTGCTTACTATCATAATGATGATGGATGCTTACGTCATACTTCTCGTCAGTAATCCGGCGATGGCGAAGCCACGCGTCTGGGTAGTGAATTGTGCGGGGGGAAATACAATGAGGAACACTGGATGGTGTTTTCCATTTTTATGGCTGGAATTGGCAGCCGTTGCGTCCGCCGAACAGTGTTATTTGCAAATGACTGTTTCGGTACAAGTGGTGTTGTAGTTTATGTTGCATGTGCTGGTTTTCCGAGAAAAATTCTTGACATTCGCGCTCGTGGCTGACAGAATTAATAATGTTTTCTAGGAACATTATTGAAACTATCTTCAAAGACCTGTGAATCATCAACGTATCGGATTGTAGAAATAATTGTTGAATCCTTTATTCTGTGGTAACATTAATCCATGCAGCAGCCTAAGAGAACATGGAGTGCGCAAGTTATATGCCAATACTTATATACTTTGTTCTGTAGACCTAGAACCACCCATGTGTATCATGATCTAAGATTACATGTTGAATTCAAAGTTCAATGAGGCCGCTTACCTAAGTACGTTTACCGGTGCTATTCAACTAAACCCAAAGTCTAAAATATTATTATCTATCAAGGATTAAGTATCAGGTTTATCGCCGTCAATATTTTGAATCAATGTATCGTACTTTTCATATTAGTTATCATTTTGGTGTTGAACGATATAACGTTTTTTTAATTACTATATTTGTGAGGTGTCAACGATGGTTGACTGGAAGATTACTATGTTCCTGGTTGCTAATTATTTATCACCAAGCCAGCCATGTTAGGACTTCATAAAAGTTAACAATATTTTTCAGTTTTATTCTTTCACATTGCACCTTGTAACCCAATAACTTACAATACTATTGCGAGTCTTTCGTGATAATACGGGTTTGCTTTTGGACAAACAGGTTATGGATAGCATGGCTATGAAAATTGTCCAAGCAATTGGTCATGAAATTAAGTCTGGCACACCTAGGACCCAAATCGTCATCGTCACACATGATAAACATTGGCTGCTGGGCGTGCCTTCCTCAGGTATAAGAAGATTAACAAAGTAAACTTGATCATATATTTCCCCTCCGGTTGCAAAAACATTTTCATTCAGAATAAGGTACAGAAGCAGGATTCGAATATTTGTCCACTAACGTTCACATTTCATCAGTATGTTCTGGCGGCATCAACAGTTTAGGAAACAATAGTTGGTTGATTAAGGTTAAGCAGAAACATTCGCTCATTCTGCGTAGTGCTGAGAATATCAGCTAATCTTTCACTGAGCTGAGTGTTCTCCTCATGTACTGTGTCCAAAATTGCAAGAGAGTCAATAAATAAAGCGAGCTAAACGAAATTTTAACCACAAACGATGTTAGCACACAGTGCTAAGATTTTTTGCTTCACAAAAGCTGTGGTTTTGAGCTTAGACATATATGAGGCTTAGTAGAGTGAGAGTTGATGTTATGTGACTGAGTCAACAGTGAGAAAGATATCTATAAAAAGGGATGATAAACATATGAAAAGACCTTACTCGCTAAATCCACTTCACGCTCACCTGCATTTCTTCACAGATCTGTGTCAGGCATGTTCAACCTATCGACAGACATTTTTATTGATCTCACTTCCTTTATTAAGAAAAAAAACAGAAAATGCCGGATGAATACGAATTGAACTACTTTGATTATTGATGTTATGGACAGCTAATACTGTTGTTTTGGATTCACTGTCTAATAAGAGATTTCAGCAGTGGTCAGTCAGATTGAAACTATAATTCGTTAATCTAGCAATGGTTATATGTATTTTTATTGTTGGAAAAATTGTCAACTACTTACTAATAGACTGTGACTATTAAAGTTGAGATTTATATGGCCCACTTGTTCCTGAAGTTGCTTCCCTAATATTGTAATTCTCTTCCAAAACTATCTCCAAGTATAATAAAACAGATGTTTAAACCTGTCTGGCGGTATCGTTAAAACAGACTTCCTTGTCTATAACTGACATGCAACTAGAACACTCCATGAACAATTTTATTCGTTTGGTAATAAATTTCTTATTTTGTGCACGTTTCGAAGTGTTAACTAACTGATTTCAAACTGCACCGTTCGACATACACAATTAAGCATACACCTACACAGTTCATTCTGCCTACGCATAATTTTGGATAGCAAAAACTCAGTAGTTTACATCCTTACAACAATTGTTAGGTTGTAATAACCAAATTAGACTGAAACGAATTGTAAAATGGAATAATTGCATCACACTTAAAGTTTTATAATCGTTGTGCACCAAAAAATCCTACTCGACTTTACTCTCAAATTGAGACTGCATCTATGAGCGCAGCCGTTAAATTCTGTCATTGCAAAATAACGCAGTAATTTCCTAAGGAAAAAAATGATGATAAGCTTATTTCTAAGTGATGACTGTTCCCAAAACTGTAAACTTCCCGGCAATGAAATATATTCCACAGAAGTTGGGAGACATTGTTAAGTAGAATTGTGATACAATGAGCAGTACATCCGTGTGTATAGATGTGCAAAAAAACTTTTGGAAGTTTTATTGTTCTGGTCATATCTTGAATCATTTATTTTAAGTAAATAATTAACTCTTGAAAGCGCAGACAAAGGTTTGACGATTTAGAAGAGATCCATTCGCGAAAAATCTGGACTTCGGCTGGATTCGATCAAGTGACAGAAACATCATGCCCAGATGCAGAAAATGATTTACTAGCTGAGCTACGAAGCCACAAAGGAAGCTCAAAAATGTCATATTTGGCCCTAATTATTCACCTAACCAAATATGTCATAAGGAATCCATTAAATTAACCAGCCGATTGACTGCCCAGGCAGGATTTCTCGATCCGTTTACGCTGGACTCCACCAATGCCACTGATGAACATAGACATTGAATTAGTTTGGCAGACTTGATCATTTAAAAAAGTTCCATTTGCGACTGGACTTCGGCTGGATTCGAACCAGCGGCAGTCAATTGGCTGGATCATTTGGTGGATTCCATATGACACAGTTGGTTGGGTAGGTAACTAGTTCCGAATGTGAAATTTCTGAGCTTCCGGCGTTGCTTCGTAGCTCAGCTGACAGAGCATTTGCCGCGTTCGAGCATATTGTTTCTGTCGCTGGTTCTAATCCAGCCGATGTACAGATTTTTCGCAAACGAATCTTTTCCACATTATCAAATCTGCCAAACTACTTATCAGTAATTTGATAATTTACCTTTCCACTTGATGAAAATCTACCCAGTTGAAAACTCGATTGAAATCCTTAGTTGCAAACCTTGCGGTTATTCTCGAAAAACTATGCTTTAGGCCTGCATAACGCCTGTTTTGGTATCAAACTTGTGTTCATCTCAAGTAAACCAAAGAGGCGCTATAGACTAAGCAAGTGAATTCAGTGTTGACAATTTTGAGTTCCGCTTAAACATGACTATTCTGTGATATAGCTAGACACAGATCCCATAAACGCTATCTTGAGAACATTTTTATTCATTCAATTGAGATTAGGTTCGCCGCAACTTTTGATCGTTTAGGTTTCGTTTATCAGAAACGCTTTTGTTTATCACGAAGCAAAAGCCAGTTTGTCCTGTCTAAAGGCTTATCAGTCTACAGACTGCCTCAGCATAATACCCATTATCTCTCGATTTTCTTTCGGTTGGTCAGTAACTGGACTCTTCAGTTTTTTCACAAACAGCCTGCAGTGCTTTGAGATCCCGGCCGATTTTTACCAATGACTATGTACATGGTGGAACAGAAACATTATGAGGCTTCAACTGGTCATAATAATATTGGTAGGTAAACACCAGGCAAATGATTTCAGAAATGACATAAAAAACTGAAGTAGGGTCATACAGCTTCCTTGAATTATCATACACTTTAAGGTAGACATGCGGATTGTTATTTTCCGGTCACAAATAAAATCCTCTCATTAACAAACAATATATCACCTCAATATTGAGACGCATACATCGTTAAAATGTCGGGTGAATACAAAAATCAGTAGTTATTGCAGGCAATGTCAAGGCAAACATGGAAAATCAAAGGAATGAAGTTGGACACGACCTCATCGACTACAAGAAGCGCGATGGAGAAGTGACATGTTGTTAACCCAAGACATGAAATTTGCCGTTGTTCAGGCAGAGTTCTAGATTTCCTGCGTTCAACAGATCGATACTGCTGTTGTGAGCCAAGAACGCGGATGACATAATGGTTGGTTATTTGAGAAAACAACACATGGGTTAAGCGTTTCAACAGAACCATAAACAAAACCACTCATTTGCACTTGGTCCCAGACTGTCTCTGTTGTCACAGACGCCAATTCTCAGTTCCTTTACGTGGCTAGGACCATTTTGGGCGATGCTGCACTTCGATGTTTCTACCTGCATTTTTCCTGCGATTACTTCACTGTCAAAATATATGCTTTGTTTCTACTACTAAATAGCTGTGGTGTGAGTAGTAGATTACGATCGCTCATCCTTACTACACTACTCGGTAAGCTCCGATAAGCTCCGTGTTTGCTCAGGCTGTTTACTTAGACAGATTTTCTGTCTTTGAAGTTTGAACACTTCTACCCCGTGCAGTCGTGACCATTTCTGTGATTGCTGATTCCATGCTAATCGACAAATTCCAATACCCAAGTTCCTTGGGCAATGCTGGTAAAGTAATTGCTTACGTTTTGCTACATTTAAAGCGCTGAGTTCCCTTTGTCATATTCGTCAAAACAGCAAGGAGACAAACGTTGCCGAATACTAACATTACGATTTATCTCATCAGCCACATACTAAATGGAAACAGAATATATGACAAAGGCGCATGGCAACAGTAGTTGATAGTTCACCCCGTCCACTTACCCAAAAAATTCACTCTGTTCAACTATTGTTGCCATGAACCTCTGTTATATATTCCGTTTTTATTTAGTATGCAACTGATGAGCTAAATAAAAATGTTGACATCCCGCAACGTTTATCTTCTGGTTTTTTGACGTTTTACTATATATTGACTTCACTGTTGCTGAAAAATTACCATTGTACTAACTTGTAATAAGATAATAAAGCTTTTCATTTCGAGGGTGTAGATTTGTGACTTAGTTACCGTTATGCGACATACAAAACGTCAAGGTAGTCGACATTGCAAAGGTGATGTTATGGGGTTTGAAGAAAAAACCCAAACATCAGTAATATTCGACGGCTTTGACAGCATAAATGAATCATCTATGGGATAACGAAGTTCAGTAAAACATCCGAAGTAGACATCAAGTTACATTTCGTACCGGATGTAGCAGTTGCATCACTGACAAAAGTTGTGGTTGCATATACGTACATTCCAGATAATGATTTTAGTTTATTTCGGGTTATAGTCTCAACAGACATATATAATTAAATAATGTTGATTGGCAGCCTATCTATAAAAATTCGTTATGGACACTAGATGAAAAATTTAATTATGGTTTTCACAATTTAGCCGACGACTTTGGAAGAGTGGGCATTCTGTGTCGACTACAATCACACTGTACCTAGATAGAACTAGGTAATCGTGGAAAAGTGTTTTCAGCACCTCATATGTAAAGCATAAATTCTCAAGTTGTTCTTGAATCTATACTTTGCAGTCAACATGTTTTAGTTTACACCATTGGGCCTACGCGGGAATACTTTCGAACCTGTAATTACAGCTGCAGTGGCATTTGTTATACCATATTTTAACCAATAGTTTGCAAAGCTTGAAGATTAATTTTCAACATGAGCGGTTAAATGCGTTTTTCGTGAATCGCGAGTTGTAAATTTACTTGTCACAAAAATATGACCAAAATCATAGAAATGTTTACGTATACTGTTTCAGGAGTAGATGTTAACAACCGGCATAGTCTGCTGGAGTTTCATTTTATCGGTCACTAATCGCTGAAAAATATTTCTGGTATCACGCTTTTGAAACCTATTTATTCATCAAACTTTCTTCGTCCTTTTTAACAAATTTGACG
Organism: Paragonimus skrjabini miyazakii; assembly: GCA_014338405.1. NCBI lineage: Eukaryota > Metazoa > Platyhelminthes > Trematoda > Plagiorchiida > Troglotrematidae > Paragonimus > Paragonimus skrjabini miyazakii. Next base: position 77,960 of record JTDE01001311.1, on the reverse strand, counting down.
TGATTAGAAAAATTTATTCCCTCAGTTTGAAAAACTGAGTATGTAACGATGGATTTTATATGAAGCACATACCCTGAAAAGAGGACACGAGTAACGTTTCTGATGTTAGAGATCTGTCAAGAGGACCGGGTCGAATAAGTTGGGATACTGGTACTCTGGATTCATTATCGTATTTCTAAACGAACATCTGCTCGCATTAAATCATCCTGTGATTAAAACATCTTTTCTGTTAGTTTGTGAAGCAACGTGAGTGAAATACGTGATCCATTGATATTCGTTAAGTGCTGCGGTTGAGTGGAACACAACAGAACAGAGAATAGATTGTCAAGCAGCGTTTCTTTCACAAAGCAATCAAAACTGAGACTTATGTTCGGGCACATTACTTAATGACAAATTGACATTGAGTAAAACAGAACGTTTATGATAACATAATTAATGTAGTTTGTGTTATGGTTTTCCGTGAGTAAAGTAGTCTCAAATTCGATAAGCCACACGGTGGGTCAGTTATTCTCTCGGAACTTGTGTACACACACACACATTATTACCAGAGCAGTCGCCGGTATGTATGCTAAAACTGTGAGCACAGTTTAGGTCACTTTCTTCATGAGCTGACATGTAACTTTACTGTGCCAATGACATTTGAATAGTATAGGGCGACGGTGATTTCATGTAACCGATAAAACCAGTTAGGTACCCGTTACATGAAGGATGAATGATCTTTCTTTCGTGATTAGC
>JTDE01001311.1:53111-75651 GCA_014338405.1 Paragonimus skrjabini miyazakii | reverse complement strand
TAAAAAAGACAGTAAAGAAAGGAGAAATATTAATTTGGTCGTAGCCGTAACCTCTGAATTATTGTTAGCTATCTGGAAAAAAACAAAACTGCCGAAAAACTAAGAAACACTAGGATTTATAGTCAACGAATCACACAACGGCACTCACATGGTTACCACTTAAAACGTTACCAATGTATTCAGGTGACATCTGGCCGAGGTCAAGCTTGTAGCATTTGTGATTATACCAAAATGGCTCTTGAGCCACTGATCAAGGAAATAGCAATGCTCAGGCCATGCGCTAGCAATCGTCAATGATCGAATGAAACAAATGAAAAAGTAAGTCAATCCATACCTGGTTTTATGCTGGGTTTCAGCGTTGCCTACAAAGCCTTCTAGACAAGGGCTAAGCAGGCAACCTACTCATCACTACAACTGTGTTGACGATGGTGTTGTAGGCTATGATCTCATGTCATTGCATTCAACAGAATCATAAATAATTTTGCTCTGATTTGCCACTTTTTCTTACTTCACTCTCAATGCTACACCAAAGGAGCATTGCTTCGGCAAATAGGCGAGGTTAAATTAATTAGTCTTGTGTTTTGAAAAAAGAGATGAACACTGCGATTGAGTTACAACTTGTTTTCCCCATTGTATTTTCGTTTGGGGGTGAGCATCAAAAATAACCATGAACTCAGTTTCTAGCCTTTTCACCCATAGCCATTGCAACACTGGCACTCCGAATTGGAATGTGCCCATCCGCATAAACGAAGTGACAACCAAGTTGTAGGCGGTCTCCAAACGAAAAAGGCCGTTAGCTTGTAGCGCGAAGAGTTGCTGGTTTGATTGCCATTTAGACCTTATTTGCATGGTGCGTCCAGACATGGTCGATACCGGTCGCAGAATGTTGGTTTTTGGGTGTATATCAAAAATCACCCTGATGACCACGACGATTTCACCAGGTCTGAAAGAATCTTCGTGACACGAGTTGTTGGAAAAGACCTTGATGTAGGTTCCCCGGCAGTTGCTATCACCGGAGACCCAAAACAGATCAATATTAATTACATCGTTTCAGAAAGTGGTGGCAAACCAGTCATGTTGCCCAACTGGATGTGTACCACAATGCCGGCGATTTCTGTTCAGCGGACTAACTTTAATAACTGGTGCTAGGTTGGTCGCACTGGAAGTGAATTGCAAAGACGTTAATGACCTTGCAGACGATCGCGATGATTTTGGAAAGACCACTTATCTGGGGAGGAAAGATATCATGAGCCAAGTCGTCTGTGATAATTTTTACACTTCTATTGGTGAATGAAACCTGGACGAGATGGATAACTTACTTGGATTTGATCTATATTGTCTGAAAACTCTCTTCAAGTCGTCGATCATGGGTAGTCTGATACCCAGAAAATAGTATGGCAAGACCCCATGAAGGTAGCGTTGAATTAACTTCATGTTCTCATCACGTCTCCGTACATCCGCTGGACCTGGACCCTGCACAATTACAGGAAACGCTGTCTCAACACACGTCATTATTACTCATACAGAAAGGTCTTGGATATGACAGTTTTCAGATACATTTTTCGCATAAGCAGAGGTATACGACGGGTAGGATGGGCGAGCCGAAAAGAAGGTGACAGAACTTAAAGAATACGTTTTAGAATTAGGTGGCTGGTGTGTTTACAGTGATGATTGAAATGCATAGCCGAGGTGCTATCTGTAGGATCTTCCCCAATGTGCGACATTTCATCGCATTTGGAAACATGCAGATGGCTCAGGTAAGTATTTTATCGATAGTGACTATTAAAATAATTGATGAATGGGTGGTTGTGCCGTTGTCTTCCGAGTTTGGCGGTCAGATGACGGACGTTTTGTCGCTGATTGACATGACACAGTTCATACCAGGAACTTGAGTGTTGCGACCGGTGAGGTTGCAACAACAACCATCCTGTAGGTATGTCTTTTCTGGCCAAAATAATTGTTGGAAAGTTCTGAACAAGTTGTTTATGAAAACTTTCTCTGTTCTGTTCACTGGACTGTTGCACTTCGAAATCATTTGGCTGAAATCCAACGGTTGATCGCATGAAAATATTCCACAGCCAAACTACCGTCCAGCACACCCAGTTAACGCGATCCCTTGATCTTGTGGATGTGACTGCCATCTTAACGTAAAATAGTCTAGCTATTTGCGGATGATGTGTGCGATGCTTCTGAAAATAAACCACGTCGAAACGGCAGTCCATCAATCAGTTGATGGTCAGTGGGTCCAACCGCTTGCGAGGAATTTTAGACAATATTTTTTCATTAGAAACGCATGGTGATAGTCGAATAGCTTAAAGTAGCAAAACGCGTACGTGAGACCGCTATATATTTCATTCCTCCAGAGAATTATCACATTAGTTGTCTTTCCAGAAAGCAAAATGCGTCTGTGTAATCGATAGTATGAGAATGTTTTGTATTCTTTGCGTTGTATTATATGCGCGCCCATTTTGGATACTTCACACAAATGGCCCTGATAGTCCTTTCACTGACCGCTATCGACAGCCATAAGAGGGCGTGTCTTTGTGTATTCCGTGTGTGCGTTGAATCACAGGAATATCCACATACAGTACTTTATCTGATTGTCGTACATCTCAGAAGCGAATGACTCCAATTGGTGGTAATGACTAGTGGACCAACCAGCAGCTAGGGACCATGCCATGAGCACCACTTGGTGGATTAAGTGACTTTTAATATGTAGAACATCTGTGCAAACGTCGGAACCAGAGAATTGAAGGCTAACAACTTCATTGTCGTTGCCTGTTTGTCAACAAATACATTATGGTCGTGTCTCCTAATGCACATCTATCGCCAGTTCAGTAAACCGATTTCAGGACAAAGCGAATTCACAAACACAGTAATGCAGCGAGGCAAAACAAGACTCGTTATTTCCGATACAAGCAGATCTAGTCAGAATGAACGTGAGAGGGATAACACGCATCTGACTGACCAGTAACCAGTGGGCTGTTTCAAATGACAGGAAGCATGGCGTAATAGTTAGACAACTTTCGATCAATCGTTGTTTCGATCAGCTTTGTTTATGTCAGCAACCATTCTTTCATCAAGTCCCTGTAACATCCCATAAAGTAAGCTAAATTTAAGACATTGAAGTTATTCACAAAACTTTGTTTCCCCTCATGGTTTATTATCTGCTTGTATCAATTCCAGCCAGAGCAAGTAGGTCGGAAGTTGTCGCCTAACGGCTTAGACCGTCTGGAGAGCTAGCTAATATAGGGTGGGCATAAGTTACATAAACGTCGATGGCACTTTTGACACCCATATTTTTCCAGATGAATTTGAGAAAAACAGACCATGCGTTTTCCCGATATGGAACAAGCCTATAAAGATCGTCCAACCGACTTGACTGCAATGAAACATTGTGATCTGGTGCAAACTTGAATAAACGTAATATGCTCATTTATGGGAGTTGACAGTAACTACATGAAAGATTTTAGGGATCATCTGTTGTACGTCCATTCCACGAAAACGCTTCTGGAGAAAATGATGATTAGGAAGTGGAGTTTGTCATGTATAAAGACAGTTAGCATATAACCAGTGTGTCGTTAAGATAATAACCAACATACATTGAACAAATAATCTGGTATACAAGGACTGTTGGATTATGTAAGTGAAGAACGGCAGAAAACATCATTGTCGTTGTTGGCCGAATAAAAGTTTAATGGTTTAGCTGATACGCACCAATACTGAGATATCGGACATTCTATTTTAACATGTTCTCAAACAGTTTAGTAACTTTGTGTAAAATTTACTGAAACTGAGTTAGGGAGGTCATAGCTGAGAACACTGACATCCGTTTCAAAGTCTGATGTCGACTAACTTTCGTCCATCGACGGACTCAAGCTACGCCTTCATAAAATGCGGGTACTTGAACAATGAGCAAAAACCGTCAGACATCTTCTATTCCAGAGGATGGATTATGTCAGATGAATCAAACAAGGCGGCCAACATGACACTCAAGTGAAAATGCGGTGGAAAAGCCGTTCGTATATCACAACCATACGAAAACCCTGACTGATTAAAAACAGGAAGTCGAGGAAGTGTTTATAAAGTCCGTCAGAAAGCACTTCGAAGGGTACGACATCCTTCCGGAAACACACGTTATTGTGTACACAGGAAGACGATAGACCATTTGAGCATCTTCGATGGGTGACGCTTTTGAAATCTGAGCGAACCATTGTTTCAATTGAAACGTTTTCGCCATACCAGTGGATTTATACGTCCGAAAATAACAAGCAAGGTATCATGAAGTTAAGTCTGTTGGTTTACAGAGTTTAGTGAGTTTGTTTAATTTTCTCCGGTTCCACAGGTTCAGTTATAATGTTTGTGTTTAACTTAATTTCATGGGGTAATTTACGTAGTAACCATCAGTTTAGCCTCTTTAACGTGACAAGAAAGTGAATATCATTCCTGATACTTATGTTATCGATTAGCTTTGTCTTCTCACAATCACAGAACATTCGGACATGCCAAACCTTGGTTATGGCTCAGCAGGGTATTTTAGGCTATTCCATACAAGCCAGCGTATAAATTTCATGTGTATACATTATGCTCGAGCAAATTATAGACTCGTCACTGCGATGACCAATCAAAGCGAATGTTTTAGACAATCCCATAATACTCGGCATTCTTGTTTATCCATAATTCATATAGGTTTACCACTGTATTTGTTCAAACAAAGCTTGATGCAAACTCGACAATGTTCCTTTTAGACGATTTTCTCCTCTTCGGAGGAAATGCCCCATCATGGTATTCATTAACCTTCATTTCTTGGTACGGTTGGAAAGTTAAGCACAATCAGCTAGACGGCATTTTACACGGTCTGCTGTACCTACGGCATGAAACATTAATCTTCCAAACATATCTTTCACATCATTAGTTTTTCCGACTGCACAAAGGCAATGACACCCTTTCAATGTAATTTATCTTAATTCTATTCACGCACATTTGTCTGATCAGTTACGTAAACGACTACTATCGTGTTGAACTTCAGCATGCTGTCGTCATTACCGTAATCAATCGTATTCGCATTGTAGTTTATGAGTTGATGCAAAGAGTTTTTATTATATCCTACCCTAGTTCGCAAGTAACATTCACCAACAAGCGTTGCGACAAATATTCTATGGCTCACACAAACCACATTTCTGGGAATAAAAAACGGTCGTTCCAAAAGAAAACGCGTTGCAAATCTGTTCTACAGTTTCAGAGTGTTACCAACCAGCAGAAAGCCAACAATACAATTGGAATTTAGTCGGAACACATAGTTGTTTGACTACACCTCAGTAGTTGGTTGGGCACATTTTACTAAACAGTAATTTAGTACATATGTTCCAACTATAGACCCAGTAGGCACTCATTGCTCCTATCTTTTCATCGTAAACGCCTTTGGAACATTCTGTTCGAACGTATGTAATGAGACTTGGTAGTCTGCATCGTGGTTGGCCTTACTTTGGTTTTCGATTGTTTAGGTTACATGTATATTGTACAAATTCATCCCGTTCTTTATTGGGCGTGACCGTTTCCCTACCAGAACTTGACAGAACCTCTTACCTCGACAGAACGATGTATCCCATTGTATGCAAGTTATACAAATTTGGTTTTTGAGCACATACGATGACTGAAATAATTCAGTCAGTAGATTTTATTACTTGCCCATAGAAAAAATTATATACATTTAACACAATCAAATTCCGCTCGCTTATTTCTAGCTACTTCAGTGAGTATACACGATTTCGCAAAAAATCTTCGCCAAATATGTTACTAGAGGCGGGGGACCATAAACGGTAGAAACAGGTGCTGTCTGTCTCCAGTGAAAGTTAGACGAGGCTCCCAAAGCTACTATGAGTAGCCATATAAAAACAGGCCGAGGACTATTTCTTTGTTTTCAATAAATTTATTATCACGCCACTATTCGCCTACCTAGGAGTGCACATGCCATTGATCCGGAATTAATATTGACAGACGGTCCAAACCAATCTTATTGATAGATATGCCTTTTGTTGTCCAGTTGTAACTGCGTGTTTTATAAGTCATAATCCTTACCTATTATTCAACTTTTAAAGTTGTAATGGTCTAATAATGAGATTCTTGTCGGCCTGTACTTATTCTAAATGATTAACTAGGTAATTTGAGCCCATCACACAATTGCTAAGTAGAGTAGTTTCGAAAGAACACTTGGAATAAATCAGTTGAAAGTACGGACGAATTGTTAATTCCCACACCTTGACGAATTTGTAAAGTCAACCACCAGTGTTCAGTCTAGCCACTTTGTCTTACGGTATCGGCCCACATGGTCTCAGTGTTATGATTTGTGTCCACGGAGGACGTGGTTAGAACGAAAAGTCTCCAGAATCGTGGATACGGCGAGGTCTTAGTTAAGTGTTTTTGCGGATTGCTAATCTCCAGACAGGGGCTTTGACTATCTAAAGATGTCTGCCACTGCTACGTCGTTGTACTCCAAGTTAAAGTCACTACAGTATCATTTGGTTCGGCTTATCTGCTGCAGTTAGATTTCTTAGGTTTGATTTCAGGACCACTGAATAAACAACATAGGTTTAGATGTGGATAGTCTGTTCAAAATTTGTTACACTAGGCTTGAATGCTCTGCGTTGGGGTTGTGTTAAATGATGCTTCTTGCACAATCCATTTTGTTTTGCTCCAGATGGAAGCCTGGGATTATTGTGACTAATGCAACTTGTTTGGCTGTTGAACCGCCTGAGAATGATATGCCTGTCCCTGAAGTGAACCAGTTCACGGGATACTTTTCAGACGACTGGCAGGGTCATTCTTATTTTTGCAGACTTGGATCCATGGAAATTATTCCGTCTGTACATTACAATAAATTAGTGGTTTACTTGTTACTTGCGTAGAAATGTATGATAAGCAATATCGGATTTTTCGGTGCCTCTGATTTCATCTGCTTCGGGTTTGACGTAAACATACGCTGATTACACCTTAGAATTCCACATTCATGATGCATATATACTTCGCGATAACTGCTCCAGTAACATTGAGGTCGGATACCACTATATAATTAGGAGAATTGGTGTCTGATTTTTGTCTAGACGGTTGGTATCACAGCCAAGTAAATCCTACGAATCAGGAACACCAATTGATTTTGAGCTGGATTTATAACTGAAACTACACTGAATGAAACAAAAAGATAGCCTATCTGTAACGATTTTTTGACACTGTATAGTTAAAAGTCCAATAGCGGTATACGCCCCTCTGGACAAGCAGACAACGATACTAAAACGAGCATTCTGCATTGTGAATTCATCTGGTGTTAATTCATTTATTCAATGACTCAGCCAAATAATCTGGTACAGAAAAACGTTTTAGTTTTTAGGAATGATATCTCGAAAATTCATAGATTTGGGCGGTGACAGTTCAGTTTAGGTTGCCAGGTAACACTGATTAGCACCGTCCTCAGGAAACATGTCAACAAAGAATTGTTGTTGTTTTTCCTGTTTGCAACACGTATGTGCTTGATAAAAAACATGCAGTCTACATTCCTAAGTTTTGTGTTTTTGTGTTCGCGTTGGCTTACAGGGTCAGAGAGACTGAATGAGTCAACCTGCTTAAGTACGATGCATGTGTTTCCAAAATAACAGCATTGATTCTAGTCAGTTTAGTTTTCCGCATGGATATTGTGTAGTCGAGCGACAATATTTTCTCCGTGCATGTTTAAACCAAGAGCAGTAGCCCAGAGAGCGAACTACTGCGGAATGCACTTGTGAACTTCAACATACACTCTTTGGCGTTCCCTGAAACAATGCACTCAGTAGAATGAAGGTTAAATGTTGACATTCGATTGATGAAATCCCAGTGGTGGTGGATCATAGCCAAAACAACTTTAGTATGAACGAGGACTAATGGTCAGAGCATTGTGCTTAAACGGTTTTCAATCACAGCACTCTTGAAGAACGCAACCTATGGTTGGGGAAATGTGGATGACAGTTATTTGTTTATAAACTTGTGTCGTTTTTCAGTTACTAGTTAAAAACAAACAAATGTAACCGAACAGTTCATACCCTCGACTTTAGTACCTAGGAGAAAAAGACAGCGTGAATACATTATTACAACGGAATCCACAGTACGTACTCAAGGGGAATTCCTGGTTGATTGTATTAGTATTCCGGAGCTTGTACTAAAGTGTTACTGATTGAGACTACATCTTTTTAGCAGAAAGTTATAGCACCAACAGTCAAATGAATAAGCAAATCGTCTGACAGAGCGGGAAGAGTGGGTCGGATTGAGTTAATCAAGCCGGTTATTTGTTTGCGGTCATGCTTTCGTTAGACAGATTGCTTAGCGTAAGATTTTCAGTTTAGGGAGATTAACTATGTAAAAACGAAATTGCATTTAGAGGTTGGTTAAATTTTGACTGGATGAACCAAGGTTTCATAAAAAAAACTTCAAGTTCTTTAATTCACATTTTGTGGAGATGTTGCGCTTCGGACTGTGTACGCGAACAGCCGTGCCAAAACCATATTGTTAGAAGTAGGGTATGCTTTTACTTTGATAACTTCAACGGTGAAGTAAGAAACGTTGTGATGCACACAGTATATCATGACATACTTCATTGCATCATTATAAGTGTTACAAGCTGTTAAGCTTACTAAATCAGAATCAAACCACGGGATAACTAACAATAGAAAGGTCAATCGTCCATTAATAAAATGGCATCATCCTTGTCAAGGCAGTGAGAGGGTAGCAAAAAGTAAGAATACGCAGGCTGATCTGTACTTCTGCCTTGAAGACTTCGTGCACATTAACTATACATATGGCCTGGTATGAACAGTATTCAAGTGAGCCAGACAAATTTGTTCTGTGGACTTACTGGAAATCAAACTGAATAGATTGTAGGGGGTGCTAATAGAGACCGACCTTTGTTATCGGTTTTCCAAGGAGTTCACTCCGCCAACTCAGTAGGAATAAGTAAAACTGAATGTACTCAGAATTACGGAGGCCATAAATCGTCATTTCGAAAGGGATCATGTGAGTTCACTAATATATAAACCTTTTCGGTACGGACTCTAACACATTTTCTTTGCATGCTCTGTGGACTGATTCCACTTTGGGTCTACAAGCTTTTTAGAGAAGAAAGCTGGAAATCTATTATAGGTACGCATGACCTGTTTATTTGCCGTGACTTCAGAAAAGAGTTAAAGTGCGTTACAGAGCCTGTTACTTGTTTTCTCATCGTACACACACCCCATACTGGACTTTACCTTACTGAATCTGCAAAGATATATCCTAGTAAAAAAATGCTGCAAAATCAATGAAAGCACATCAGCGGCTACCACTTCAACAGTCGGTTGACCGGATCCGTGTCAATACCACGGACGGTGGGCCCCAGCTACTGTGACGCTAACGAGTGAGCCTGGTGTGCCGAGGATTATTTTACTGACCAGAATAGTCTCACCTTATTTTAATCATGACTACTCAGGCAGACATTCACAATCAGGCTACGCGAAACTTAAGATGCCCATGGAACTACGGCTGACGCACCTAGTCAAAGTAGGGAAAAAGAATCGGAGAAAACTCCAGCTCATTCAACTTGACGGACACCGTAAAACGAAAACGTAAACCTGGATACCAGCACACCTAGGATAATATTATTGGATACTTTCATATTTGTGTATCGGTCTGTAACTGTGTTCAGTCCGCCCGAGAGTAATTCAACGAGGCTAGCAAATTGAGTACAGCACGACAGAAGGGAATTTTCAATGTTTTTAAACCGTTGGTTTTACCCGATGTCTGCTCACAGTAACTTCAAGGAGAATGAATAAGTACGCTCTCATGCCGCGTCCGCTGCAGGTTATTCGCCATACCGTAACTGACTCCGCGAGGCTTAAACTGCCGTAACAAGTCAGTCACCGCAGAAGTGAGAACCCAACTAGAATAGGTTTTGACCGTGAAAAATACACGCACTTGCAGTCGCTGTCTGAGGCCCGAATTGTAGATGAGCGTAAGCGCAGAAAGAATATTATACGCGCTGTGTCTATTGTTGGAAACGTTGACACCGTCATACAAGCAACGCGCGCGTTAGACCAGTGGCGATTCCCAGCGTCACTGATTGATATGCCTGATCTAACGGTCACCGGCATAAGTCGTCTACCTGGGCCGACGCATTGAGCCTCAATAAGTGCCCCTCGACTTCTGAGAATTACCTACCTAACAGAAAAAATGGAGGTTACGCATGCAGTTGGACCCGCGATTCACTCACAGTTGCCTGACAAATCAGGTATCACACTAACAGGTGAAAAAATAGAACCAAGTAAAGACAACTGTATACTATCAAGAAACCCGATGCTGTTGCTGCAAACGTTGCCCAAGATGACCTTCACACAGACACCGAATTCAGTCCGGGAATTCAGAAAACACCGGCTCGCCGTTATTCCAGTGGGTGCTGGTGGCCTCAAAGTACATCCCAACAGACCGACCTATCCCTTCTCACTCAGTGTATGTTTTACAGTAGATGCATCTGCCATGCGTGATGAAGGCAACGAAGCTGCCTCTGGGTAGTGTTTTTACACCAACGCCGCTTCACTATCTATCGTGGGTATGACAGTGTTTTGTAGTGAAAGAAAAAATGGCAAAGGGAATGGTGAGGCCCCCTGTTTGGAATCGCATCTAAAGACTTCAATTATTTATGACAGGGTGCTACTGAGTCTTCCGGAATCTGTCTGGCGAGTAGTTGACTTTACTCAAAACTTCGCTTCTCTGGTTGTTATAGCTGACAGATCGCCTCCTGCAAACAGAAATGGCTATACGACTTTCCACAACGCTCTGCGTAAAATGCCATCTTCAGGTTATGCTCATACGTTGGTAATGGTGTGTTTTAATCAACTGGAGCCAGACTTTAAGAAACATTTAGTCAATACTGCAGCGTATTCTTCTGGGGCTTTTTTCAGGGCAGTAATGGAAGCTGTACTACTGAAGCCTGTCCAGGACTACAAGTAATAAGAGGTGGAACGGGCACCGTCTTGTCTTGAGTACATTATCATCAACGACATGATAAGGAACCTACATATAACAGCTCAACTTGTTCTTAGTGATCATGGAATAAGTGAAGTCACAAAAGTAAACAATATATTCCACAAAGTGTTAATCTTAAGACCTTTCGCGTAGCAAATTTCCCAGGATTGTAGACCCAGCCCGTCAAGGCTGAATGGTTTAGTTATTTCACTATACTTAGTCAAATGATAGTTGAGGAAGTCTCCGACACCACTGACAACCGAGTTTAGTAGAAAGCCCGGGCGCTTACGACGTAGAACCAAACGCTTGATTACATTGAAACACAGCCTGTAACAACTACCAAGTAGAACAAACTAAACATGCGTTTGTTGAGTATGTTATGTGTCACCTTGAAAAGCTGCACGGCGCAATTAGCAGAACCGCCTACAGCAATTTTTAATCACTCCTTGCCAATCGATCGTTTACCGAAAGTTTGGCAAGAGTGTACAATCACATCCATCTTCAACGATGGGTGCAGACTTCATCCGCCAAACTATCGACTAATAGCTTTGCTTTCATTGGTCTTTAAAATAATGTAGATTATATTGTATATGTATATGTATATTAGATGACACTCTCCAGCCGAGGGTGATGACTTTCAAATTATCACCAAGGAGCGCCATGGTTTTCGAAGAAGCTGCTCGTCCATCACGAATGCTCGTGGCGTTTGGACGAAGCCTGCGAACGCAGGATGGGTCACAGATGTGGTTTTCCTTGACTGTTCCGAAACCTTTGATTCCACTTTGCTACGGAAATTTAAAAGTTGTGAACTTGATAGGCGCTTACTCGCCTGACCATGGCATTATCTGATTGAACGTAGGTGGGTGGAGAGCTGTCAGAGTGGTTCTCAGCCAACGACGACGTTCCACAAGGATCTATCTTAGGACTCCTGTTATTCATTCTTTTCGTCCATGAACTAACCAGTATAGTTAAACCACCGAAGTTCGCCTACGCAAAAGAAACAAAGCTGTAGCGCGTTCCAGACTATTCGGAAGACACAATGACCGTAAAAGGCTATTCGAACTGCCTAAATCAGTAGTCCATAGAATACAACTTGCTTTTTACTTTCAAAAAGTGCAGTCTTGTATGTTCATCATAAAAATTGCACTCATTGTTACCTTGGTGACATAAGGCTGCTCGTGTCAGTATGCGAAAGAGACCTAAGTACCACTGTGACCGACAATCCCAGTTTGTCTACAAAAATCGCTGCTATGGCTAAAAAGGCAAAAGTAACTTTGAATTTTCTAAGAAGAATTTGTGAAGCCATTCACCTTGAAATGTTTTCCACTATGTTCACCTCTAATATCTGCTGACAACCGAAAAAGAACATACAGGCCAGTAGTCCTTATCTTAAAGATTTGGTACTGCTTGATATTGTTCAAAGACTAACCATTACATTTATGGGACTCAGGAACTCCTCTGACCCGGAAACGCTGCAGATTTCGATCATTTCTCAGTTAGTTACGCACATCTCAGGAGAAACTTAATTCTTACCTTCAAAATACTCAACATCCCATGTCATTCTTAGGAACATCTCCGCCCACTAAGTAGGGACAAACGTTTGAAGTCACTCGCAAAACTGAGTAATGGAATAGGCAAGTTATTCTGTTGCACATTTAGAATCTGTTCACATTATAAGGCATTTTCCAACTCTTTGGTCACGGCTGAATCCACTGAGAGTTTTAAAGTATTGCTTCACCGGCACTTGAGCCAGACAACCTGCACTACAAGTTTCCCAACCGTTATACTACCTCAGTCTCACCGGTCATCATTTGCGGATGTCTGATTGAATGTTGTTTCAGCGTGCTTACTTGTTCGTTGCTGGAACGATCGCAACCAAGAACTCCATTGAATTTACTTTTTCTTCAGTTCCATTCACTTTTTCTTTATACCTATGAACCGTCCAACACAAATTTTCACCAATCAGCGCAAAGACAGGAATGCACAAGCAACTATCTTTTTTGATCCCGCAACGACCTACGAACCTGTGATTGTGCACACACCTTCGGCAACCTGTATGGCCTGATGACCAGTAAAGCTTGTATGTTGCACTGGGCAACTGTTTTATAGTGCTCAATCAGTTGGTTGGTTCCAGATCTCACAGATGTGTTGTTGCGTCAAGAATATGGTTTTGTTCATATCCCATTGTATTTTTTCTTGGTTCTGTTCACAATTTCAGAGTCAATCGACATTACGGAACCATTGATTCTGCTTTCTTGCCCCAGTGTTTTGGTCGTGGGAACAATCATTACAGGCACCCTAAATAGTTATATGACTAAATACGATTTTTGTCAAAATCAATACTCCAAACCAGGGAAACAAACGATGACATTGAGATAACTTCTAGCCAACTAGTCGCAGATAGCGTAATCGACCACGGTAATCAACAACACTTGATTAAGTTGGGCTTCTTCTGTGATTATTCCGAAATCGACTATCTAAGCAGCAGCACTGGAAATGCAATAATCAACTAAATGTGTGCGAAAGTTTTCTCGTTAAAACATATCGAAAGTATTGTTCTCTGATAGTGGACATTAGTGTATGTGTACAAACCTCGTGTCTGCAGATAAGTGATAGTTCGAGCACTGAACAAACAACCACTATCATAGTCTGTCATACGTGAAGAGAGACTGTGTAATTGCCGGTATTGAAAAGCGCTTACACTTCGCAAAGTTGTCGAAAGAAGATTGGTATCTCATGTTTACAGAAGGAAAAAGGAATCAATTTTAACTGTAGGTAATAATGCAACGCAACAAGGGTTTGAACGAAGAATGCAAAAGAAATTGTCTGTAACATTTTTACTTTTGTGCTCAGATCTATTCAATTATTTACGCGTTCAACGGATTTTACGACCTGACAGATAGGAATGAAAGGTGAAAGATGACTGAAAAGTCCGGAAAATGTTATGCTTCAAACAAGGAGACACAGTGTGGATCCACTGTGTCTCTAGAAAATAAACACGTGTTGTGATGAACGCAACTCAATAGCGTAAGTCATACAGTGTTGTGTCATATTAATTAATGACGAAAGGGGTAATATGTGCTTGACAGAAGAGATCTTGCCGGAAGCGAGAGGAACGTAAAAACATGAACCGGATAAGCATATTAAATTGGAAGGATGCAATTAGATGGTTACAGTATGATTTCCTCATGGGAGAAGGTACAGCCAATCTGAGATCACGTGCATATTCTTGCGAGCACAGCGGAGGTCGATCAGCGTTTGTTAAACAAAAAACGGTTAGTAGCTTTTACATGAAATTTACTCAGAAGGAGTTGTGATTTGAGTGCATGTTGAATTTCAACGGCCGAACTGTATGGCTTGTTGGCATGGAAAGTAATTTTCAATGGACTCGTCAGAACGCAACGTGCTTGCTGTTTAATGGTAATCATTAATGTTGACTGTTGTTTCTCTGTCAGAAAAGATGTGAATTTTTTAACAACTCGTGATTGCTGCGTGCTCTTTTGGTCCTTGTTGTCTTTTTTTCTACTTAGCAACCAAGTACGTAATACAAGATATTCTTTTAAATTTTTTCGTAAGAAAAATCCTCGAAGGTTTCGGAAAGTTTCATATTCCTATCTCTAAACTACGCCACAAACATATCTTTCGATCAAAAGACATTTTAAAAAATAATAGATGTGAGACTATTCTTCTAATGAGTACCCATGCTCAAACAAAAGTTAACAGGAAATACGTTTGGGAAAGTTACAGGCAATGATAATGGAGAAGCTATGACTTGTTCATGGTTGAGATAAACCGGCCGTGTCTGACATAATAATTAGATACAAATTAATAGAAAGCTTAAAACGAAATGGAAATAATACTTAAGAAGATTATATATTTTCAACTAATATTTTTGCCTCACTAATTCACTTATATCCAATAGCGTTTGCAAAATAAATGCCGCGGTGCACTTAAACCTGTCCACTGCAGAAACAAACGTTTTTTAAGTGTTCGTGCCATTTAAACCTCAAATACATATTGTATTTTTCAACTGATTTTAAATTCATTTCAAAGTAAGACAGTTGTGCCCATAAGCTCTGAGCAATACACATCTTATAACGAAACAGTTCTCAATTACTCCATATCCCTGTGACTATATTTTACCTCGAGCGCCCACATCAATTCTACTATCACTCGCTTTAGTTTTTAAGGGAAACGTAGAAGTGTTTCAATCATTTAGATTGGGAAACGAACAAAGGGGTAGTCGATACAATAAATATGTCTCTAAGTTGATATAGAACGGCAGAGCAACGGACTATTATTTTGAAAATTTTCTTAAACAGGCTATCTTAATGAGTACTCGACGAATGTCTATAAACTTGTATCACTTTCAGGCTATTTCAACGACTGTTCTTGTTGGGCAGCGAGTTGGCTTTTACTAGGTTACTAACGACTGTCATTTGGAATTGAGTAGTTGCGCTACATTTTTTTACCAAAACGTTTTAACTGACTTGTCACTCAATTTGAAACTGCTCACTAGTCGTGTTCTCTGACGCGAGTTAATTGGTAACCCTGGTATTCAGTAAACTACAATACCTACTCAATAACACTTCCACCTCACAAAGTTACCCGGTTTTCTTCAAGCATCCGGTTTAGATTATGGAAACCTCTTGACAACTTCTTGTGAAATTATTCACAAAGCGTTCGGCGTTGCTGGTTGGACTTGTGCAAATCGGTGTAAAACAATCATCGTCCAAAGCCCATCCTTGTCCACTAAATCGGTCACACAACATGTAAATTATTAGGTCTCAGTTTCGTAAGAAGTTGGAATGCCTCATACAGGTAATGTGATAACAGGCAGATACCGGTTGTCCTCCAGACGGTATGGCGTGATTAGCAACCAACCTCTGTTCTAATGGTTGACGTTGGTGTTTTATTCTGACAGTGCTTTTACAGATTTATGTTCTGTCTTCTAATAGCTTTACGTGAAATGTCAGCAGATTCCGCGGCATGACAAAGTTCATAAAAACTGTCTATTGCATCATCACCTTCGTTTTGAAAAGAATATCCAAATTCCCTTGTGATGTACGTGAGTGAATAAGAAAACGGATAGTTCTACTTGTGACACGCAGACTGGTGGTACAAATCCAATTCTCAGTATATAAATGTGATGCCTTTAACTCAGGTGGACCACAACAGGTTCTATAATGTAACTCACGCTCATCAAAATACATTTAAAATCCCGCCTTTGCTAACGTAACCTATGTTTGATTCTGATAAGTTATACCTCGATTATTTAAACAACGATGGTAACGACAAGAAGAACAAAGTCGCGGATAGGATGTATTTCCCGTGTTCGATCATAAGACCAATTCGAAAAGAATAATGATAGAAACAGTAATTAGGATGAATATGAACTAGATCAATTAGAACTAAGAACTATATGTTTGCCAACAACTATGTAATCATTATACCATATCGTGTGTTTGAATAATTGTTGTTCAAAAAATATTAATTGGCAGCACGAACCTCATCTGTTATTTGCTTAAGCTCAAACCATGGAAAACAAATTCTCTCGGGACTTCCATTTACATGGTTCATGTTAAGCAAAACATAAATCTCTATTTTGTTTAATAAACTTTAGAATAAAAACATAACTCCATAAAATATGATTCGGGTTTCATAAAATGTCATTTATTGTGTATAGTTGAAAAAACGGAATGTAATAATGTATCATATATAGACCACGCGTATTATTAAGTACGAATGCAGTGTGGTCGCTGAAGCGTAAAATACTGAGGTATTTCAGTAGACCAGGTTATTACAAAAAGTCACTGACTTCAAGCCTCAGGTGAAATCTAATTCTACGGTTGGTTGATGTATAACCTCTTTGTTATGTGATTACAACGCTTCTCGTCGTTTAAGGGCCAGGTATGATAAACTAAGAACTGAGTGCAATCGTTTGAAATCAAATACGGACATCTCAATCCTAACATTTCACAATCACACGATTGTTTCTGTCTTCTAAACGGTTATCCTTAACAAATACGGTGTATTATAAGTTTGTATTCAGTACCTTACCCATAAATGCATCCACAATTAAAAAGACAGAAGGGGTGAATAAAGTTGTTTCACTAATGCCACACAATTTGCCGTGTTGTTTGCATTCCCGGGTATTCCTAGAACAAAAGTGATCATCGGAAGACCGATTTGGGACCCAGTTGGCGGGACTGAAAAGAGACAGTCGGTTAACTTTGAATCAGGGTTAGTATTGAGCAATCATGTCACTGTGATTACAACACCATTTGGTTGATGCACTCTAAGCAACTGTTTCCGATGCTACTCGCCATTTTCCTATCGGTAAGTAGTTCTGTCGTACGTGTACACATGTTGTTCAACGACGGGTAGTACTCCATAAAACACCCGCTAAGCACTACGAACTGAAGATGTAAAACAATTTATCCTTTGGAGCGTGCATAATTCCCAAGGTGATTTATTTTTTTACTCGATTCAAACCTGGAAGTGTACACTGAATCGGATCAAATCGGAGTTGTACATCGGAGAAAACGCAAACCTGTAGTATGCCTTGAATAAGCAACTCAAGGATAGTGGAAAATATGAGCGTTCATGAGCCAATATGATAGCACGGGTATCATCTCATTCTGAAATTGCGAAAACAAACATGAACGAGGAAACTGATGATACAGGTCACTACTGATCAGTTCAATCGACACACACTGGGTTAATTCAAAGCAACATCTTGACGAGAAACACCATTGGAGAATTTACATTGGAGTAAGAGGTGTGGTTTAAATGAAGCTTTTTCAGCTCCATAATGAAATGTTCTTAAGCTGCATGACTTTACATTCACCGAGTGCATACAAAATGTGTAACCCTAAAGCCAGCCATGCTAGTGCCTGCCCATGAGGATAAGGTGAGCAGTCCTAGCATTAAGTAAATATTTGGCCTAAAAGACAACATATAATTTGACTAGCAGTCTGCTGTGATAAACGATGCGAAAGTATTTTGTCAACTATGCTTGTTAAATCGTTACTGGTGATGCTGGCCTAATGACGCGTTATCAACGCTGACTTAGTCAACCGAAATGTTATTACCATCTTCCAAGTCCGAAACAAACCGTAGAAAAGGCAACTGAAGTGAATTAAATTCACATTATTCTGCTGCTCAAATTTACAGTTAAAATATCCCCTTTCCTTAATGTAAACTGGCCATGTATGCAAACAATTCCATCGATAAAACGTTCACTGTGTAACAACCAAAAACAGCACCAGTAAACGGAAAATGTGCTCAATGAAACAATCGTTTATAGATGGAAGTGAGAGCGTGTAAGTCAATACCAAACCACAAGGGTTTAATAATTACGCAAGAAAAGTTACAAAGAAGAAAACAGATACACTTTTTGTTTACATTCGTGATACAGTATACCTCGTAATTACTGAATGCACGTATAATGCGTGGAAGGAAAAAAACGCTGAAACTGACTTTATGTAAACAAACCGAGGGTGTTTCGAAAAATCAGGCATATGACGATGCATTAAATGTACAAGAAATTACGTGGCAAGTACTTTGCCAAGTACAACAACGCTCATTAATACTGTTGTTAGTGTTCTTCAAGAGGAATATTTGAGTCAGTCCTCACCAGCTACAACTGTAAGCACAATAATGAATCAAAACATTCTCGCATATTGTTGGGCAGTCTGAAGTTGGTTTCGACGTGCTGACGTTATCTTCTTCAGAGCTTTGTGGCGCACTAGATTTTAGCTAGAAACCATGTCTATGGAATAATATACCGTGCTTCTTTTACGGAAGTAAGACCCATTAAAAGGACCAGTGTAAGAATTAAGGACCTTCTCTAATATATATTCTGTACAGCGGAGTACTCGATGTCTTCGTCCTTACTTCTACAAACTTAGTCAACCATGCCTTCACTACAAGTTAATCACACATTCAATAGGAATTTCTTGAAACCCATAAGTATAATAGCCAGCTAACTCATATTTTGTTCCTGCCCTTCGGATATATAGAAGAAAATGCGGGTGGTAAAACTATTTTCAAAAGTGTCACGTAATGAAACGTAAGTGTTATATTATAAAATTTCAAATATATCACCAAGATATTGCGTAACGTTTACAATGTGCAAAATGCTCTATTAGGCAGCAAAAATACGAGTTTTGTGATCTATAGATCACGCATCTAATTAAATATAACTGCTGTAAAAGCTATCAGCATTGTTCCTTAAAAGCCATTTATTTTTATTACCGGGTTTCCCAGCAATTCGTTGTTTTGAAACGTTGTATCAGATTACTGTATTTAATTAACTGAAATTAAATTTTGTACTTTATATGCAACACACCTATTGTTACGGAAAGTATGAAAATCAGGCCGAATTTCACCAGTTCGCCAATAAAAATAAAACTTATTTAATGTAAAAAGTGTTCACGGCATTTGATCTCCTCAGTCACGCACATGAAATGTATGTGGAGAATTTCGTTCAAGTTTAGAAAGAATATACGCAGAATTATGTATATATTCCACCCGAAATAAGCAAACCAGTGTAAACAATGCTTAGATGTGCACTACAAAATTCCGTTTACATAAAACAGAGAGACGGATTTCACTAAAAAGGCAATCTTGTAGTATGTCAAATATGTAGACCCAAAATAGGCAAACACAAAACACATGAGCCGGATGATAGCTACGAAGGTTTTCCACATATCACAGTTTGACAGCTGCATGTTAATTACAAGATTATGAACAAAAAGACAGCCATTTTCACTGAACCTATATTGGTTTATGAAATTAAGGGAAGGCTTTTGGAGTAAATGAAAACTTCAGGTCAGTCTCTTTCAAAAAGAAGCGTTCATCACAAATGCCTAAACTTGCCATGGTCGGGATTTGAACTTCGATCTCACTATGCTGGTGGATCAACATTACTTATGACTAAGTTTTCAGATACGAATGTTCTGCCAATTTTACCTTTGACAGTAAACAACTAGCCTGATCACCCCGAAGGAAGTCATGGTTAATTTTCATGATTTGTTTTTAGAAACGAATCAGCATTCACGTTGCCGTCAGCATACATATTTTTAAATATCAGATTTTGATTTGCTCGTCCTAATGTTTACATATATAAGTAAGAGATGTTTTTCTGTCAGTTCAATGGGGCATTTACACAAAATTACGCATTGTTACCAGTCAAGTAAGGTCATGAAATGGGGTAATTTGATGAAACTTTCATTTCAGTAAAAGGATATTTATTTATGCTTTTCTTCCAGGCATAATCCAAGGGCGCTGTTGTGATTATTGAACACCGATAGTCAGATTGACAATTCCTTTTGGTTTATACACCATTTGTCATAAGAATTCTTAGCGGTCAAATAATAATTAATGAACAGCCTAAACAAATGCAAACGTACCTGACTAAGTTATTTATGAAGGCAAAATAAACAGATGCAACCAAAAATTTACAGAGTTCCAGCAGACTGCGGGAATCAAAAAGTTGAACTCACAGATGTTTAACGGTATTCGGGAAGACCACCGCAAAATTCCAAACGACCTGTGTCCGAGAAGCAAGGATGTCGTCGAGTTACCTTCTGCTGCTTAAGCGCGATTGGAGTTGCAACGATCTTCGCATTACGACGAAAGTAAAACGTTAGCTGAGAGATATGTGTAGAATCGTCAAGCGATTGCATAAGCAAGAGGAAAAGCCGACCGGTGTGTGCAAGTTAGTATTGCAGTGCGAATTTCTTTTTTATCACTTGTAAATCGTGCAAAAGTGGTGCAAGCTCGTTGCTGTACAAAAATGAGACAAAGGCAATCCTGTACAACAGCGAACTATCGTTAGTTAACGAAAATTAGAAAAAACTGTACAAGTTCATGTATAGATTGGAGAAATAGGCAAGCAGGAACATAGTGTAATTAAATACTCCAAATTAATGCTGTGGAGTACT
The DNA here is from genome assembly GCA_014338405.1 of Paragonimus skrjabini miyazakii. NCBI lineage: Eukaryota > Metazoa > Platyhelminthes > Trematoda > Plagiorchiida > Troglotrematidae > Paragonimus > Paragonimus skrjabini miyazakii. Next base: position 54,682 of record JTDE01001311.1, on the reverse strand, counting down.
TTTCCCACTATAACTACGCTTGATGCACATAGCTATCATAACACTTCGATGATCCGTTGATTATTAAAAGGCAAATATCTGAAACGTGGCTTTCTTTCTATCTTACTTTTCCGGGAGTTGCACACTGAATTATGTTATAAAATCCCTCTGTGTGAAAGAAGAATAAAAACATACGTAACCGCAGGTTTTTCCCGAATTCGTTTAAGCAAGCTTTCGGAATAAGTTCAATGACGTCGGATTAGTTATATTTCCCAATATCCAGGTTACAATTTTCTGTCGCTCACTGAATGTTTACGAACATAGCATATATAACCAGTATGAATCTGCCGTATAATACAACCGGGTTTGGCCTAAGGAATGTTTTATAACGAAGATCAATCTATAGTTTCTGTACTCTCTGCAGTACCTAGTTTGGCCTAGCGCATTGCGTATCATGCGGAATCTTACATATTTTTCAAATGTGTTCAACTGATACGAGAAACTAAAGAAGTCTTCGACAGAGTAAGTCATTTGAAGTCCATCAGCTGTTCAGGCCAAGTATTACGCTGGTGTTATGCAAATCTCATTACAACTTCAACTCTTTAATAAAAGAACGAGGAAACAAATACCCTAGGCCGTCGATCGACGACAATGTAAACTGGACCTTATTTTGGCTCGAAAGTGAATGCCTTGATCTTGTTCAAAATCGGTCCGCTGAAAAAGTCGAAAAGCACTGACCATTGCCGAGAGACATTTCTTCGCTGTTAAACTACGTCATTGTTGAAGGACGCGAATTTGTATCTGAAGAAAACAATCTAAAATTATTTTTATCGACGTTCACCGCAGTACAGGTTACTAGGAATTCTAGTCATCACCGGTGTCAAATACTTCCGGAAGAATCATATCACTGGGACTATGAAAATCTCCTTGTTCGACTAAGTGCAAAATGCCTAAGTCACGTTTTATCAATCATAAAGACATTCATCTTAATCGAAAGTGACTGGAGACAAATCCTTTAGATATTTGCATGAAAACGTGGGAACCTAAAGGTTGACATTGTTCCTATTCTAGGTGATCGTAAAAAGCTTATGCTAGCTTGACCGTAAGAAAGTTGTAGCGCGAACGACGGAATGACCAAATTGTATTTGCATGGTTTGGTCGAAGATATTTTGCTATTTTGGTTCTCGATCATGAAGGTTATGAGTCTGCCAACACAATTAGATAATCTTCACTGTTGTTTACTGTGATGCACGAAATGGCAAATCTGAGATTCGTTTAAAATTATATCCCAGCGAACCCGCTAATTTTCATAAGAAGATCTATCCTTATTTGTACACTACATATAATGCATTAACGTAATTATGTTCTTGGACTGAACCCCTTCAAATCTCCTTGGGTTCCGAACACAGGAGAACCATATGATTTTGTCTGGTTATAACATCCCAAGGGTAGGAAGCGGGATGCCTTAAGAAGAAACAAAGTTTAACTGCGAGAAGTCCATGTCCACTTACTTACAATCGACCATGGGAACAATGCAATGAATTTGATATTAAGAGTAGAGGAAATTTTCTGCATAATTCTACTTTAGTTTC
>JTDE01001311.1:0-51467 GCA_014338405.1 Paragonimus skrjabini miyazakii | reverse complement strand
TTAGTGGAAAATTTTTAAAAAACACTCATATACCGTAAATGTCTGTCCATATAACTGTGCTCCTCGGCATTGTACTGAACAGAGGAAAAAGGTTTCTGCTCAAGTGTTTAATAAAAGAGGACTATGATAGAAGTCAATTTCAACAGTAAGTCACGATAATGATTTATGTTGTCGTAGATGTTGCACGTTTTTGTTCAAAATCAGGGCCATGGAATTAAATCTTGACATGGTTACCAGTTTGATAACTCAGTTATGTTGCATCCAGTTTGAGTTCACAAGCTATTTACAATACTTCTAGTTCACTCAAGGGTTTTCGTAAAGGACAAAGCAAATTGTTCACAAGTTTACCATGATGAAGTGATAAGGTTATACTTTCATTAGTAATTTGAACTACATGTAGCGGTCTCTCTATTAGTTTCAATGTAGGAGAAAATATTTTCTTCTTATCGATTAACATATATGTTGAATGCTGATGAAAGTTATGATTTCGCTTATTCCTCGTACAACTTTCGTGAAACATGTAAGTATTTTTATTATACGCGCCATCGGTTGATGATTTGACCCCACTAGATTCTACTTATCTTGGGACCTAACTTGGGTTATTGTACATTGTAAAATTTGAAGATTCAACGAAGACACATATCACTTACACATACCACAATCATGCATACCATGACAGATGTTTATGAAAAATACAATCAATTATGACTCCGAAAGAATCAACTATATAGCTTTCTTTACGGCATCACAGTCGTGTTTGTTTAACTAGTTGAATGAAGTGATGATAAAACGCGCATGTGATGTTCACTGAAGTAAGATTTAATGCCTTCAGATCACACAGAAACATGTAACCAATATTGAACAATTGAACAAAGATTCGTAGAGGATAAGTCTAAGAAAAACAGACTAGACAATCGCGAATAATATCACGCACATGGAGACCTATTCAGATTTAACAAAGTACCTCATGCATGAATACTAGTGAAACCAGTGTAAAAACAGTTGCGCTTAAACAGTAAATGTTGAACATTACGAGAAATGAATAGTATAACCCTGAAAAGGATGACAAAACACGGAGGTTAATGGAAAATAGTTTTAGAATGAATTCTTTGTTTTTATACCTGTTCACACTGATTATTCTTAAAACAAACTAACAGTCCTTCGACTTTATCTAAAATAATCTAAAAGATTTCTGTTATAAGAAGCGGATCATAGCAAAACTGCAAACAGTATTTTTGGTTCTAATTTAATACCACATCTTCCAAAACTTTGGTTTTTGTGCATGAACCGAGTTTTTTTAGTTTTTGTTTCAGGGACACCCCTACATGGTTTGAGGAAATGCCGAATGGCAACATTCGGTTAGGACTGAGTTTTTAACGTCAAAAGTGCGTACGCTAGGTAAATTCAACAGACGTGGACAACTTATACAAACCTGACTTAAGTATTCTAAATTCTTGCGTTGAACTTTTGAAATACTTCAGGAAAGAATGCCTACCTACAATAAACCAGACATATGTGTGAACAATACCAAAAGCAAAATATCTACGCGGATAAAGCGAAATTAAAATGGTATCGACTGACGTTTGAGGAAGACGCACAATAAATCTATCCTAATTACAGTTTAGTATTCTATCATGTCCAGAGCGTGCCCACATTTAGCACACAGAAGGCCGGTATAACTTGATTGGCTATCGATGCTCCTCAGAAGCAAACAAGCTACCGTATTAATCTAAGGCTGAACTCAACGCTTTACTTTTTACTGTAAGCAATTATGAATGAATCGTTTTGGAAGCAAAGCAGAATTTTGCTTCAGAACGAATTGATGCTCTCAACACGAGGCTTGCTCAGATTCAATCCTTAAATCCCTACATACTCCTACCGTGCATCGTTCACGTCATTCAACTTTTTCCGCATTTCCATTTCAGACTGATTTGCTTACACAATTGGCAATTCTAGATAAACAGGCTGAATACGAAAATTTCAAAATTCCTCCGATTGTAACCGTCAATCACGCATTCGTAATTACAGTTGCTCACCAGAGCAACAATCATTGTTTTCTTGACGGTGAAGACAAATTGAATAATCCGAAACTCTGAGTAGAAGAATCATACTGGACGGCTTGTGGAAAACAAAACAAAAACTTGAATCAGAATCGTGTGATTGAGTAGATGGAAAACATATTGCATTAACAGTACACGCCCTTGCATTTGATTAGAAGTGTTGACGTCTAACAGTATTTTAGCTGTTGATAGTTATACTGATGGTCAATAGAATGGTCCCCCAAATGTGCCTTTTACTAAAGATGACACGAAGGAACGAGATGTGGAGAGTTGGTAAATTACAATGAATTTCATCAAGTAGACAATAAGCTACTGCGATTTTTGTTAAACACTGTAATTACTACGTTATCTGTGTTTAAACAACCTCTTCTAAATGGAGATGGAGTAGTTATGGTTGTCTATTCAAATATAAACAACGGGCCGCTACTTCTATTTATATGTGGTCTCTTGTTGCAGATAGATTGGGCAACCAGCACTAGATCGTCTGAGGTTACTTACAACTTTGACGATTTATTTCTGGTTCTGTACAAGTGTGTGCTAATCAATGAACGTTCCACCTATTTGTCAGGCACTCATACAGTTTACAAAGGACGTAATCAAATCATGTGATTGGTATATCACTCACAATTGGTCGCAGTTGTTGTACTTCCACAGACTTTTCAGTTGGCCCTTTTTCTTTGTCTTCTCATTACTTTTCGGTAAAATTTCGAATGAACTATACAACAGTTATTTTTTTGTTCTTTTCTGCCAATTTCTGGTTTCGAAGCACTTTGCCCAGGGGACTTACGGACGGTGTTATACTGTAATCCACTGGTCTCATTTCTATGTATTTCTTAACTTTAACAGATTTTCTGCAGCTCATTTTTTGTGTACACTCATTTATCTACTCCGGTCGACTTCGTTGTGCAAGTAGCCTGACCAACCATTTGTTTCAAACTTTGCGTGAGTATCATCCAGTCTGGATCAGTAGCAGAGTCACTAAGACAATTATCAATGCAACTATGGTAATCCTTCCCGAGTCGCGACAGATCGTTAAGCCGGCCTCTTATTTTCGTCGTAAGTGAAGAGTCAATGGTATTCAGTCGAAAGCCGCGAGTTGTTGAATTGTGCTCACAGCTAAGGCGATCAACATTCGATTGAATAATCCATCCTTGTGCGCAACGAAGCGCCCTGACCTACCACACACCATGATCGATTGAACTGTAACCGTTTCTTGTGCACTAAAATTGTGATATAATTTTATTAGATCCTCGCTCCCCAGTCTATCTACTACGTGATTGACCTCATTTGAGTTTGCTGTTTGTTTCGCTCGCCACGTCTTGACAATACTTTCAAACACGCGTTATCCATTAGGCCTGAGGGTGTTTATTAGATCGTTACTATATGTTAAGTAACTACCGGTGAATGCTTAGCAAAACACAAGTACAGATGAAACGAACAATTGTTTTCAACAGTTCTTTCTAAAACAAACATCACACAAACCCCTATAACCTTAGAGGAAGCTAAAATCACACAGTTACTTCGAATTCAACGATGCTTATGTTTGTCAAAACAGAGAAAAGCCGTACGTCGCGAAATGTTAACATTTCGATCTGTTCTCACCAGTCACCAACGTTAAACCAGCTATAGCTGAATTACATAAGAACGCCACCTGCAGGAGCATTGCCTCATAACGTGAAGGATAGCGGGTTTGGTCCTCCATTCTAACTAACTCTACCGGATGAGCTCAAACAAATATGAAGGCGGTCGTGAAGCGTCGGACCAAAAGTAAGCATCAAGAAGCATCACACAATTTAGTTCGAGTCCTTGCAGTGGTAGCCAGTGCAGAAACTAACAATAAGATGTGGGCTGTGTCCACCCGAACGAACGAGGTCAAAAACAAGCCATAGCCAGTAAACTGTGTACAAACTAAAGGGCAACCAGCCATCCAGTTTACCCTGTCGAACCGTTCAATATATTGTTACGTAGTCCTGACCCGAAACTCCTAGCGTTTAGTAAACAACCCTAATCAGACAACGTCCACTTGTTTTGGGTGCACAGATGGTGCTGAAGCAATCAAACTTATCACCGCGGATTTGATCACACCGTTAGGGCGCGAGTGGTCAAAACCGTGTGGGTTCGTTGTTGACCAACCGTTATGTATAATTAGCGTAAAACTTGCTGGCTGTTCGTTAGCGACTGAGAGTAAGTCGAAAAGTTAACAACTAGCGACACATGTTATCGATCTTGCTTGAACCAAATATATAAGGACAACTCTGTGTTTTGAATCATATCTTTGTCAGTTAGATGTCGTCAGCTCATTGTGTTCTTTGCCAACTTTTCCATTTTTCACTCAAAAGATCAAAAACACCAGTTACGATTATTGCACTCGGCTCACCCAAAGTGAGTTAGAAGTGTGATTTCTGTATTTATCAGAGTTAAACGGCCTCAAAATATTATGTAAGGTGATTGCAGTCTTTGTCAACTCTCTAAAATCAGACTGGAGTGGTTCTGCAAATGTCACTATTGGGCACTGAGTTGCCTACTTTGTTAAACGGTTCCGACACCGTTTTGACAGTAAACGATTTCATAGCTTTGGAATGCTGAAACGCAACACATTCATTCTAATGGAAAGCACATTGAGAAATAATGTAGTATAAGAGGAATGCGATTATTGATCTAAACTTGCTGTAGGTGGGGCAGATGTAGACGACTGTAGATACTACCTTAGAAACAATTTACTAGCTACACAAATAACATCAGTTTACTTGAGAGTATGTTTGCGTAGATCACCATCTGGTTACCCAAATATTTTGTTCAGGAAGAGTTACTTAGGGTGAAGCAATCAGTTGGGCATAAGCATGCACCTGCAAACAGATTAGTGTGTGCGGATCAAAAAAACGTTTAAGAAGTGGGATACGTTTCCTGTTTGTAGATTCTTAATTTGAGGAGGATGCGCCAACCTGTGACTTATCATACCGAAGGAGTTAGTATCTGGGAATGGCTATTGACAATAACAACAAAGTTGTCGACATTTTCTTGCGTGATAAGATGAAAATAGAAACCGTTTCATTCAATCGTGTATCATTTTTGGTAGCTAATTTTTGATCGGTATACAAAATGGGTGTGAGTTAGTTACTTCAACATACTGGGCTCAGAAGACACCGTTGCATACTTTGCCCAAAATTACGTCATACAAAAGAGCACTGGGCTCACAGAAAAAGAATGGAAAAATGGTGAAAGTATTCCAACTCGAAGAACCCTGGCATTTATACCGACAGAAATTTACAATACATCATTGAAGTTGATATACCGAAGAGGACTGAGAAAAGAGTTTGGAAGTGCTTCAGTAGCTCACCTCTTCAGGATATTTTGCTATTTTTTGTTGAAGTCGAAATCGATGCAATAATTCAAGAATAGGTGCCATCCAGATTCAGCAAAGTTGAACGGCTTGACTCTATATATTTAACTGATGGTCACGTGTACTGAATTTCTGCCTTCCTGTATGTATAACTTCTCCAGTCAGCCTTTTTGGCGACAGCCGTCAGGCTAGGGTTTGGCTCTCTATAGACCACATAACTAATGCCTGGATTTGAACTTTGCTCACATTGTCACGAGACTACCACGTTGACTTCTGCGCTTTTGAACTCATTGAAAGTAATACTGACTTTTCATGTACGAACACTCAACCACTTTTGTTTTGGGATATTGATGGCCTTATCGTCAGGATAAGAGACACGGTTGCCAATTGGTCTCAGGAAAATGTATCCAAAGAATCAGTCCCAGTCGTAGCAAAGATTTTTGCTACAGATGGGTTAGGTACCTACCTTAATGAGATTTATGCAACCGTATATGAGTAGTGCTTGATTAGAATTAGCTAATTTCACGAGTGCTGCTTGGTGATTTGTTTGTTTACAGTTAAAATAACGTTGCGTATTCATTGTATAGCTGAGCCCGGATAAACTCTGTAATATGTTTCACTAATCAACAGAGCTATACTTTAGCTAGTAGAGTAGGTCACGTATATAGCATTTGTTGATAGCAACGGCTACATCAAACAAACAATGAGTACTTTAAAGCAGAAGGAATAGTGTCAGCACTTGGCTGGCCAAAAATAAGGCAAAATACTGGTCGTAGGGCTGATACAACATGAGAAAGTTTACTCATTTGATTAGCTCTGCTAGACAGAAACTAACCCGCTACTCATTAATGTTGATCACAGACCGTTGTGCGATAAGAATTCTAGTCTAGTGCTACGGAAACATGTTTATTAAACCCACTACCACGGCTATAGTCTAAATCATTCTATTTACAACCTCATCACAACCGGAATTCTGAAGTCAGCCCATACTTTAGTGAGTGAGACATTCGAGCTAGCTCTGAGCGATCAATGCTAGTAAGCGCCTTTTTTGGCTTGAAGAAATTCGAAAAATATGTAAAGCGTTGTGATCTACTTTTTAAAATCTTTCATTTTGTTTTTATAAGCCCGAAGATATATTTTGTTTTTTGGAGTCAAGACAGTGCAATGGTGGTGTACTGGATTAACGCATTAAGAAATGCACTATCATTTCGGCTTACGTCAAAATCAACGCTGTGTTGGAGAGATTCGAAAGTCATCACCTATGGATGCCTCTATTTATTGAACTCTCGGAGAGTATCTAATTTTGATAACATTGAATAGGAACTTCTGTTAGTCCCTCTAGACAGCTTAACTATGTCTTACAGAACCAAAAATGTTGTATAATAAAGTGTTTCATCTGTACGCTTTCGAAATACTTTGACCTAAGGAGAACTGTGTAAAAGGAGACTATGTTGACGGACTAGCATATTTTTATTGCCAGGTAGAGCAACCTCATCACAACTAAGGTGAATGTAGCCAGGAGTCTATAAGTGATAACTCAATCGTGCCTAATATACAGTCGACAGAGCAGTGTTCAATAAGGTATCCCCATAAAAGCGTAGCTATCAAGAAATTTGACTTTATTCATTTGATCAGCCGCATGTTGGTAGCTGTCAATTAAGTTTCACTTGCAAGAGGATTCATTTATAGCCGTTTATGTTAACTTACTCAGTTTCGTTCGTGACCAATTATGTTGTTGTGCCTAACAATATTGGTAATCCTGTACAATTAATTTTGGTCCGATTGTGGGATGCGTCTAACAGTTAGATGATCTGCAATAAATATTGAGATGAGATTTGAGAACCACTCAACACCATTAACGGTAGGTAGATATAGTTTATATCAAAATGATGGAACTGCCATATATATACATCATTATAGATGGAGACTACTGGCGTCGTAGAGTTGTTTCAGTCACCTACAACTATTCAGGTAGCATCGATGGATAAACAGTGGCATACGGTTCTATATTAATCAAACGTTACTCAACAGTGTCTTCATACATTTCAACAGGGCAGACATTGAGAAGTTTACGGGAAATTCTTTACTTGTGACATTCAGAAAACGCCTGAAGATCAATCTTGTAACACCGTAAATGAAGCAATCTGAATGTGTATTCGTTTCAATACACATGTTTGGCAGCATCCTATGCGTGAGCGAACACAAAGTTCTGCCGCTTTCATGCAGTGAAATAAATTAATGGATGTCATCCCAATTTGAAAATACAGGCGGTGCACACTGGATAACCCGACGTTACCTATCGGTATGACCACGTTGGCAGTAATTATACAGTAACAGATTTATGAAGTACAAGAAAATTAGCCGGTACGGACTCGCCTATGTTGTTGGTGACATACGACAGCCTACTTCGGTAATGTCACAGTGTACCAAACTTCAACAGATAGATTGTTGTATTCTCTCTAGTAATCAGATAAACACAAACCAAAAACTATTCCAGTTGTTCGCTTTACTAATGACTCATTCTCAACATTTTCACGTTTTTGATATCAGAATACGATAGCATCCGTTGCCATGCTCAGGTTCACAAAACTGTCAAATCTTCTTCTTGAAAGTAAAAATGCAAGCCAGCTCAACTTATCATCATACGTAAATTAAATTCAAAATCGATAAGATTGCTATGACTCATGCACGGCTGCACGTGGGTGATATTAGGACGTCAAGAGTGCAGACGGTTCATGGTTGGTGTAACAAATTCATTCACAGAGGTTTTATTGAGAACCACAGGTACTTGCCTTAAAGAGGAAGAAAGACATACGATCACAAGTCCGTGGACTCAGTAAATGAAATGGCTGATTACAGTGATAGAAATGTGCAAAACCAGTAAGGGTCGGTGGAAGAACGTAATTTATTTTGGTTGTCAGCGTACCAAAATAATCGCTTATCTTAACAACACAGTTACTGTATGGTTTAATTCACATTAATAAGTTAACCGTTAGTTTTGAGATCTGACTACAACAAAGCACTTCGTAAAATCTCAAAAATTAGAAATTTATTTTACCTCTTTCAAAAGCTCAAAAATAGCTTTGCTGCAGTTTTTTTATAGTGAGATATTTTTTAGTTGAAACAGTTAGAGCCGTGACCCAGAGTCCTCAGTTTTCAGTTCAAAAATATCCAGCATCATATCTGTTTTTGAACAAAGATAATCTCTTCGAAAAGAGGATTAACGACATTCGGATGAAAATAGTAATTACTGCGTTCAACTTTGCCACATACTCAACGAACTGGTCCATGTTATCATTTAACCGTTTGTGGACATTCAACGTTCTCGATTTCAGCAAGGATTTTAAAAAGATCACTTCTATTTAGAAACGTATTATTAAAATATTTATATTCCACTTACGTATTTATAATCGTTCGTGTGTTATATATTATAAAGTGGAAGAGAACAGCTTACTGTATGCATCCGGGCGGGCGAGCGACAACGGATACATCTATTCTATAAACAGTAATAATCACCGATTGGTAATTACTGGATTTTAAATATTACAAACCCACAAGACGGTATTACAATCTCGAAACGCCAATGCATGTCTTTCGTCGCTGTACGCCACTTAATAACTTCTCTGTTATTACGCATGTCCAGTTTAACAAAATATTAGTATCATGATAAGAATCTGTATCAAAATCTGATGGTAATCTTATTCACCAAGAAACCCGCTGTCATCCATTCGTCATCTTATGCTAAAGCATTCTTATGGAAACGACATATTTTCCGATGGATGATTCACAAAGATTAATACCGGAAAAAAGACATCTTGGACGTACATCGGTATCACATTAATCCTTGCCAATCGCATGACAGCTTCACATTTTCCACTTTGTCATCTCACTTTTGAACACGAAAATCCCTTCTGAGGGTGAAACGAATTCTCACAATCTGGACATGAAAACTTCAGCATTCATCAAGTAATTCTGGTTTTGGAACATTTCAAGTCATCAAATGCTCAGTTGTCGACAAACTAGTTATTCGAACTCCAAGTTTTCCTGCTTCCTCTGTTTCAACAAATTCCAATTCGATTAATGTTAACTGACTATGAAATCTTATGCAGTTTTTGTTTCTGAGGAATTCTTTTGGCGCGACACGTTAGATAATAATCTTTGGAAATTGGGTAAACTAACCAGACATCCCAATCTCTGAAAAAATTTTTTGGGGCATCTGAGCTATTTTCTTGGTGTTGAAAACACCCACTTCATTGGTAACCGTAACTTTGTTCTCCGTTATCACACCTCCCTTGTTCGTCTTCTTAAGACTATGTGCGTCGGTCGCACTCAACCGTATCTCACCGTTTTGTTGTGAAACTTCAGTAATCGTAGTGCTGTTATTAGAATTAATATAGACCATATTATACGGAAGTTATACGGATGATAATTTGTGATGCATTAAAAAAAGTAAGTCAAACCTAACGGGATTTTCATGTGAAAATCATGGGAATTCAGACGTATTGTGTTGATTCACTGCTATATTTATCCTATGCGTGTCTGCGTCGTACAGTCTCTAGGTGTATAACATTAGAGGAGATAGCTAGTAGTACGTTTCAGACGAGGAAATTAGTTTACTGTTTTGAAAAAGTCACCAACCAATTAAGTATCACAATTGAACTGCGGATAGAATGATGTGTTGTTGCTGAAAACGTAAACTACGAAGTGAATTGGTCAGCATACAAAATGGTCAGACAAAGCAAACAGTGACACCACACACCCCACTTCTTAAGTTGTTTTCTATTAGGAATTCATTGTCGTCAAAATGGGCCTTATCTATTTCACATAATGGCTGCAAATTACCGATGATGCAGTGATGTGGTTTTTTAACAAGGACTATTTGTTATAGGTTTCAGCATTTGTTCACCAGCTATGATGTACGCCTATAGATGTCCACTCAAACCATTGACCTGTCTATTTCATTGCATATAAGGATACAGCTGGTCAACAATTGAGGTAGAGGCTAGCCTCACGAGTTAGACAATGATTCACCGGCAAGGTGAACGGGGTGGCCAAGGTTCACAAGGACTTGAGTGATCCATACTGAAAAACAACCGTTCATGGTCAAGAGATTGAAGGAAACGTCTGGTAAAGAATGAGAAACAAAAGAAATGATACTGAATTTCAATTATTTAAAAAACTAAAAGAAATAAAGCTGAAGGCATATGCATAAAAACTTCAAACCCTATAACTTTAGCATTCTGACAACCCTTATCAAATTATGAGTAGTTACTTTGCCCTTATCCTACGGGCGTATCTGAAGGAATGTGGTCTGCAGAGGGGTCAGTTTCCGAGCGTCCTACAAAGGTCACGGTTACGGCAGTGAACGACCCTGGCCAGTAATTAGGGCGCCCGAACTAAACATTCTAGTGGCCCCCCTTGTACTGCAGCAGCACTTTACCAGGATCTTGCTCAAATAATCTTGGTGAGCTGCCCCAACTTTTTGAACAATGCCCAACTCCGTTCACTGGCAACTGAATGACTGATTCCATCTTTCCTTCATATCACATAAAGTTTGGCTGTTCATAATCGTTACCACCAACCATTGCGCGTTTGTTCACCAACCTTTTAAGTTGCATTGATACCCTATTCAAAGTCAAGCTACGTCGATGGGTTTACTTAAACACAGTTGTAGCGGTTAGCAAGTGAACGTGAGTGTATGTTGCAACAGTTTCCAGTTATGCAGCAATTACGTTTAAACTGTTGGTGATGCAATGTCCGTTAATTTTTATATATATGACGAGGTTGCCAACAGCCTAAAGGTTTGATACAGTATTAGACTTTTGGTTAGCATAAGCTGCAACCGATAGCATTGTATTATTCAGACACACTTCTTCCAAAAACGCGAAACATCTATGACTATCAAAATTAATCATTCGGGAGAAGTACAACGTTTTACTTCAGCATATCTATGAGGAAAAACAGTGGGGGAGATAAAGTTAGTTATTGGAACTCTCAATTAAGAAAGCGTTTAAAGATTCCCGTTTTCTTGTCGGGACTATTGGAGGTTTTGGTGTTTCCAATAAAGATACCATAAATGGAGTATTCTTATGAACGACTCCAGAGTGTAACTCTCTTCAGATCATTGTACAACCATATCACAGCAAAAGGATTACACGTTAAGGTGAAGGATTATAATAATATAGACTGAACATCACCCACAATTGATCGCAGCTGTCGCATTCCCATAGACTTTCCAGTCGGCCCCTTTCGAAAAGAAGCACTAGAATCGAGTTTCGCTCTCATTAGAGCTCGTCAGTAGTGCATATCATCGCCACTGCCGGGACTTGAACCACGGACATTCTGTTCATGAGGCAACCGTGTTTACCACTGCGCCATTGACCTCACTTTAGGCACGACCGAATTATCATATGAGAACGCTCATCGACTCTTTTCGAAAGGGGCCGACTGGAAAGTCTATGGGAATGCGACAGCTGCGATCAATTGTGGGTGATGTTCAATCTATATGAAAATCAAAATCCCCTACTACTCATCAGTAATTATAATAATACTAGATCAACATAAAAGGAAAAACAAATTAGTGTACGCTAAACTATTTTAATTTTGTTGCTGTGTAATAGTGTGATTAGTGTTTCGTGAGATGCATTCGAGTTATGCAGGTCAAGATGAGGGTCGAATAAAGATAAAAAGTGTCAGGAGACTATGAGCAGCAGCCATATTTACTTGGGCCCACACCTAAACAAACGGGAATATCAGGAGAGGGAAAATAACACTTTAGGAAATGCCATTTAGATGGCTTAAGAGCCCGGAAAATATATAAAAACCGTAATGCAATCTACGAACTTAAAAGACGAGTAGGGTAAACTCGAATACATTTTGAGTAAGGGGACAAGGTTAGTAAATGAACGATGACCTCGATGTTTTTGTGGTGGGGAACACAGCTGGAGTACGTTTTGGGAAGTTAGAGCTCAGCAAGGATGGAACCTGTTCCGCTTGCTCGGTTTTGAATGACACAAGGGCAGAATAAGTACATATCCTATCGTCTGCCGGTGGACGATACGAGTGAAACCAGATTATGTCAGCCAGGCTTCCTGTTCAAAAACAATTTGTCCAAATGACTGGAAAGATGTGACAAAAAATGACCATCCAACAGGTAAATCATTTTGCTTTGATCTTACTGGCCAACTCCGGTTGGCACTGACTAACTGAAGTCTACTTCTTTTATGTTGTTAAACTCAGCAACGTTCATGTTAACCATCCATCTCAGCAAATTATCTCCTGCTAACCCCTTGTTTAATACTTTCTCCGTCGCCACTGGCATCTATACATTTGTGCCAGCTAAGGTTAAGAATTTATTGATTTTGTTTTTCGCTAGTGCAGTTAAGTTAGTGCCTGTTTAAATGAGCCTAAAATTTTGTTTGATCTTAGTTAGCTTTTTTCTGTATATTGAATCAGTGGCCCCCAAATATACCGTGTAGGTGCATTATGCAACGAAATCTCTATATGTGCTCACATTTCCTCTGAGCACTCGTGTGTGCAGATAATATTGCCTGGACGACGTCTCATATGTGTCCCAGGGATCACTTAAAAAGCTTCATTTGGCTATAGTTCAAATGTTAACGAGGCTCATAATAATTTCATTATCCAGGTGTGTATGACGTTTTTTTGCTGAAACGAGTTGTGAACACCATTCATTAAAAGACATTATTTACTTCGCCGTCCCTCTTATGAATCGCCTTATACATAAGCTGGTTTTAATCCAATATGACTGCTGCCATATAGTTTCTTGAGGAAGCAGGGTGCATTTTAACTTCACAACGTGTCTCCTTCAAGGATATTCGAGGATTGTTTTTGCCAAATGTTACCTGATGCAAAAATCTTCTGTACCTCATAAAAGTGTTTTCTGGATTGACGTTTTCTAGAAGAGCCTCATGCGGGAACTTACTTATCGCTCGATCGCCGAGATCTCTGTCGAACTAAGTTCTCGCTCTAGCCATAAATAAACCAGAAGAGTTGGAAAGAGAAGTTTGGTTACTCCTGAGCCCATACTTTAACCATATCCTTCCATTCTAGTCAACGAACAAACGTGATGCGTAAAGGAAGTGCAAGCGTCTGTAACCGACGACCAAGCTTCGTTCGAGTTTGTTTTGTCCACTCTTCGATACGATCGGTTTTCTGTGAACCGCAAAGGGTTTTAATAAGAACTACCAAAAGTGCCATCTTTCGTGGTTTCTTTTACATTCAATCATATAAAAAAGATATATTTCTATTTTTGCAATTCAAAGGCAATCATCTGGCAAACGACATTAAGCACACACCGAAGTGTGTCCTATCCCGTACGTATGCGGTTGCCCAATTACGCTTGGTTGAAACCACCAAAGGATTCGCTCTACACAATCGCGAACGCAGTCTGTCTGACCATTCTGTCTTTCACGTTGTCTATCAGTTCACTTGCATTTGCGGTGACGTTTAAATAGGCAGAACAGACCGACGGCTATCTTAGCGTGTGGCCGAACACGTCCCACACTGGTTAAAACAGCCCATGACACAACAACCGGAAACCGGTGAATCTGTTACTTGAAGCCCCGCATCATCGATTGCCAGACACCTCATGATAACAAGTCATCAGGTGGTCCCACTTAACTCTTTCAAAATACCGTTACGTCATCAGAACCCGAAACTACTGGCCTTTAGCGAAGCCAGGCTGATTAGAGCTTACCAGCCGACGCTGTGTGCACAAAAGTGGATGAAGCAACCTATAGGGTTGCCGTGGTGGTGATGACATAATACGTGGTGTGGTTGTATGCGTGTCTATAACCTCTCTATCTCTAATTGTCTGTCATATATAACTTGCATGTTTTACGTTTGCGACTGATGAGAGTAAACCAAATGTTAACATATCGCAACATATGTCTTCTTTCTGCGCAGATGACGTTATTGAAGGGAACCCAGTGTTTCATACAAAATTCGTTGAATATATTGTTGACCACTATCTAGTACCTATTTCCAGCCTCACCCATAAGTTTACCTGATTTGTTTGTTTTTGGCACAAGACTTCACTGGTCATACTTTGTTTCAAAAGTTTCCCGTTTGAAACAATATTTCCCAGTTTACATGCTATGCAGAATCATTCATTGTACAACGTCAATAATTGTAAAACTGAGATATTAAAGTAAACAGTCAGGTTACTGATACTGAATACAACCGTGGTGGACATGTTGTTCCATCTCATTAATGTTTGAAATAACAAGGTTTAGCTATTTGTTGCAAACGCTTGGTACATTTAAGCAGCTATCAGATAAGGCCAGTTTAACAGTAGGTCAGCGATAATTCCCCGCATATATTCATCATTTAAGAATGCATTTTAAGAATATAGCTTCTGCTACTAATTCTAGTAGTTGACTAACTTGCAATTGTATCGTGCTACCGTAAGTGATATATACATACAAAGAAACTAGTGTACAAAAACAGGGAAATATATGACATAAA
The DNA here is from genome assembly GCA_014338405.1 of Paragonimus skrjabini miyazakii. Lineage (NCBI taxonomy): Eukaryota > Metazoa > Platyhelminthes > Trematoda > Plagiorchiida > Troglotrematidae > Paragonimus > Paragonimus skrjabini miyazakii. Next base: position 36,578 of record JTDE01001311.1, on the reverse strand, counting down.
TTAACCGTTTACTCCACCCAAATTAAAATGTAACATGCACCAGTGTATATATATATATATGTGAGAATATCATTTTTGAACAAAAGATACCCTGAATGTTGAAACAGTCTAAATTGAAGTCTGTCAAAGCAAATAGATTTCACGTAAAGGCTTATTGTGTATTGTTCAGCGATAGCAAGTTTCTGTAACGCGAGCTGAGTTAAAATGTCAACTGTTCATTTTGCACTTCCAGCGCTGATGATTTAAAGTAATATTGCACTGAAACATATCTTTGCCGCGAAGATCGCCTGGTGAGAACCGTAAACTCATCACTTTCTCATGTAACTCAGCGTCTTCTACCACTGATATGACCCAACCGAATAAAACTTAATTCCATTATTCTGACTCTATTTGGTCAATCATGGTGACGCAAATAGTTCTTCTTGTATGACGCTTGGGTAACAGTTTTGTTTCCAATTTCTCAGAAAGTCAGCAAACGGACTAAACTTTGTAACAAACTAGGGTCTGATGCTCACTGCAAATAAGTAGTTTGATAGTTAAGCACGGTTTAGAGAGAAACATTTAATAAAAAACGTGAGGTAATTTCATCAAAATGAAGTTAGTTGGCAACAAAATACTCGGTCTATAGAAAAGCTGACTCACCGTTCGAATACTAATTTGCCTGGGACACCTAACCGTCACGTAGTTTACACGCAGGTCACCTCCATTTCAGAAACTCAGTAGGTGTTTCACTGACAGTTTCAGACATTGAAATGACCCAAATATATTAACCTGGTCTTCCTCCTGTGACAATTATTGTACACCAGCTCAGTTCCAGTTAACTGTATGACAAATGGGGACTATTAGACTAAACTGTATGAGAGGTTTCGCAAGCGATCATGCAAGTGATCAATAATAAATTGTAGGCTGGTTTTCCATGGGAAATTGGAAGGGATAATAGTAGTTACACTGCAGAACAATACGAACTAAAACTACAGCTGAACACAGAAACTAAGAAGAAACGGTAAGAATACCATTTAAGCGATACGCAAAGACTTATCAGCATAGTGAAGGCATTCAAGTCGCATCGGCCACATGACTGTTACTCCTAAGCATGTTGTTTTTAAAAATGAACCATGTCAGTCAGGGTGCCTTCAACAAAACTGCACCTTAATTGTTTTTCCTCAGAATTCCTTCGGAACCTTGGCACTTCGCAACGGTTTGTTGCATTACATCTAAAACGTTACAGATGAAATTAAGTGGCAATTTCATCTCATTCGCTGTTAAACGTTGGATCAACGTTCCATGTTTTTCTCATGTGGTTTGTTGATGAGCTGATCAAGGACACACTGTATCGGTTTCTTATTTGGTGAAAAAGTGGATATGTAACATATTTTGAATAATTTTGTTAATTAGAAATAGTGCTGCTAAAGCCATTTAGCTTGTTCAAGTAGAAGACTGTAGACCAAGGTCACCGTTGTCAACTTACGTATCTAAGACAGAAGTACGTATTAATACTTGAGCACTAGCAGATTCATAAGGTCAGCGTGTTTGGGAAATTTCGGAAGGCTGCACCATAAGGCTAACTAACCTGCTTGCATTACACTTTGTTTCATTCACAGTTAGAGACACGGGGTTAAATCCACAGAATGCGATTGCCAGTCGTCCGTGTGACCTAAATTTTGTTGCTTCAAACGATCATCAGCCGCGCAAAAGTCAAAACAGATAGACGTAGATACTGTGTATTCGTGGACGAAAAATCCTATTGATATCTCCCCGGTCAACGACCAGATAGCCCTTGAAAGATCCTGAGCAATCCGTGGTTTGTTTCAGTACTCAGAGGTTCAAGGACACGTGGATTTGAAGACGTTGAGAAATTTCGATGGATGACCTCAACCAACGTATGGTCATCTCAGACATATCATTTCTTAAAAATCGTCACACACCAGTTTGCCACTTTTCAGTATTCGTCGGTTGTAATTATTTGTTTTGTGTCCCCTAGCTGTACTCTGTATGACGATTAGTGTGCTAATGACTCAGTAGGAAACACGACCAATTTATAATATCTAAATGTCCAACCCTATCCGTTTTAAAGCCATGATAAGCTCGCTGATTAACTGTGACCAAATGAATAAAATGTCAGTCAATATAAATCATGAAATAGTGGCCAAATATGGCCATTTACTTGTTGAATCATTGTCTGCTTGTTTAGGCCACTTCGTTACCAAGTGGCCAAGTAAGGCCAATTCCATAGGTGTTCGTTTTACAGGCTGGCGTGACGCCCACGCTTACTTGCACGTATCCTTCTGTCGCGACAACCACGCCCGCTTTCACTTCTGCTGCTAGTTGGTCTGACGTGCCCCTCAGTGCTTTGTTGATGTCTGATTTCGTCAGCCGTCACCGAAGGCCTGATTGGTTTGCAATGATGACTGATTTCATCAGCCGTCATCAATGTCCTGACTAGATTGTTTCAATGAATTTCCCTCCTAACAACTCTGTGTGATGATCGGTGTGCCAATTACTTCATAGGATGCAAGACCAATTTATAATATCTAACTGCACAACCCTATCCGTTTTAAAGCCATGATAAGCTCGCTGATTCACTGTGAGAGAATAGATATAGTAAATGCCTATGTAACCCCATTTTAGGAGCCAACTGATGTCTGTCTACTGATTTTACCCGTTAAAAGTAAATGATGACCACTTGACCCTATTACAAACCAACAAGAGCAGGCCCAAAAAGACTGTTTCAACTGGGACCCCATACTGACAGCTTCGATTTGACTTAGATTCTCTGCTCATGGCGTTTGCTTAGCTTACGTTGTTTTCCATACCAGTGATCTATTGCGGTCCAAATCTCAACTTTGGGATAAGTTAGAAAACGAGGAAAGACTTGCCAAACGCGTCATCGTGATGGCTGCTGGCGAAAGCAGTTGGCCATGATATTCTGAACGGACAGTCCACAAACCAATTGGTAAGAAATGTAAGGGAAATACAGGTAGATTTTATAGACATGTCGCTGATACAAAGTGCTGTTCTCAGAAAGATTTCACTGAACTTCACCAGCTAAATCCATCTGTCCTGTAGTCTGCTGAAACTGCTGTTTCCAGCTGAGTTCGAAATGCAACAAGTGAACTTTTTCTCTTCCCTACGTAACCCATTAATAAGGGCTGAAGACATAGCACGACTTTTCTGCTTTATACTGATTTGTCTTACGTCTAGTCTGCTAAGATTTCATTACCGAGCAACCCGTTTTCCGGCATCATCTAGTCTGACCTCACCTGGTTATACCAGTATTTCCATCAGATTTGCTTTCAATGTATCAATAGTAACAGATGCGAAACAATCAAAATGCCTCTGAGCAAGGCAAATTCAAACTTGTTGGTCACTACTTCCGTGGTTAGCTCTACTTACTTAGGAGTCAAAATTACATACTGTTGATGAACCATTTAGAGCGGCTTCCAATAGAATTTACACAGCAAACTTCCGAAATCTAGTTAACAAGTTATGCCGCAATTGTTACGAAATATCAAAGCTTAAGTGATGAGATCCTGAGGTCGACAAAAATCTATTCGTTGTATTGTAAAAATTGTCCCTTCGTGAGATTTTGAACGTCAACCAGAACAATTAATAACCTGTCATCTTTGGAATTACTTCTCGGGAAGAATGGATAGGAATAAATCCATTCTACAATGTTTTTGTAAAATATGTAGATTAGGGCGTAAAGTTGTCAAAATGAAAGTCCGATTTCCATTTTCTGTTTCACATATGGTCGAAGATAACTTTTTCGAAGTTTTCGTATCAGACTAAGAGATCGCATTTTATTTATCCAGGACCTTCTGCGCAGTATCTAATTTACATAAATACATTGGGCCTGATTATTATGTACTGACATTTTGGTACATAGCCAAATGTTTGTGTTTATTTCAACATTTGTATATTTGAGCTTCAAGTTTGTTTGGCCTATGGGTATATAGACCGCTGAACTTCTGTTCAGATATTTCGGGAGTCTAACAACTTTTCTGAACGGAACGTGACATTAATCAAGTTTACCTAACCGTTCATTAACTTCGACAGAATAAAACGGAACTGTTAAATTGCACTCCCACCTTGATACTGCCTTTTAAAAGAAATTCGGTTGATCGTGATAGATCTGCTTTTCTCTTTCCAGCTGCCTCTGTACGGCCAGACATTATGTTGGCTTGGCAGATACTACGTTGAAATACATGGTTTCTGTCAACTTACCACATTTGATGGATGATCGTACCAAAACACATCTTTACTTTTGCGAACAAAAAAATAACTATTATTTAGTATAAGAGAAAATATCAAGATGAGGCAATTTGTAATTACATGCAAACAGAATATATGATGAAAAACAACAGAAAATTTAATTCAATCTTTCTGTGTCAACTTATAGTTTCGTACTTCACTGGAACCTGAGAATTACGTGACAAATCAAGATAACGGGAGCCTCAAATTCTTAGAAAATTACATTGAAACAGTTCGCTTTCCGACTATTTGGCGATCATTTCAAAAGTTTCAGGCGATAGAACAAAATTTCCAAAAATACAAACGTGTGATATATATATATATATATATGAATATATGGACACATGTAACCAGTGTCAAGCGAGTTGCAGAAGGCCTGCGAACACGTAAGACATAAAAACATGCATCTGGCTTAGCAAGAAATTTTGGTCGTTTGTAAATGTGTTCGAATAAAATTCACTGATAGAAAATAAGTTAAACCTAATTTTGAACAACCCAACTATCAAGGCTATACATTAAAAGTCGAAATATACAAAAAAGACATATTGGTCGTAATATTTCTATCAATACGCAAACCATCGCCTTAATTTTCCCATATGTTTTATATAAACTCAATATGTTGTTGACAACTTTAGCAAAATTCTGGAGATCAGAGTCTGCTAATCTACAACGGTTTCATTATGCATTTTTGTATGAGTCCTCACACGGTCTGGGTGATCGTGCACAGCGCGAACACGTGTTTACAGAGCTACAAATGTATGCTATCTGTCCAAATTATACAGAAATATACTATCGAAACCACGTTCCCATGGCGTGAGGTTAAAAAGCAGCATCAAAATCATAACTTTTTCGGTTCAAATTAGATAACCGTAAGGAGGGAAGATTGTCTAGTTCCAACCAGGTGAAACGAAACTCATGGGTTATTACTGATTTCTTATTCAGTTCACAGGAAAACTCAAAAAATGATATTGTCCAGTTTCATTCTAAAAACGTTTCCACGCAGTCGATTTCCAGTGAAAATAGTTTGTTAGACTTTTTGGACCTAACAGAATATTCCATTTGATTTTCGTTTCGTCACACCGGACTGTTAAACCTCGGCTTCAGTTATGTTGCATTATTAAGCTAACTGGCAACCTTGGTGATTGTGCCCACAAAGCCTGTAAGCTAAATAGAGTAGAGTTGACTGCAAACTTGTTAAACATACGGCGCACGCGTAAATAGTCTGTTGTTTGCGTAGAATTTCCAGTCAACCATTTTCAAACAGCACAAACATCAGACTCGAAGTTCGCTCTCATTAGAGCAGCTCGTCAGTAGTGGATATCCTTGCAACCGCCAGGAATGGAACTCCGGCCACGCTGTTCATGAGTCAACTGTGTTTACCACTGCGTCACTGAACTCACATTAGGCACGACCGAAATATAATATGTGGACGCTCAACCACCTTTGACTTTGAGTAATGATCAGGTTGTCCGATCTCCTCGAGAAGAGACAAAGTTACTGTCTGTTAACTCCATTCGGTGTCCCCTTGGCTAGAACTTCTCTCCAAGGTAAGATCACAGAAGTGATTTTCATACAGTTCAAACATCACCCAAGATAGATCGCAGCTGTCGCATTCCCGTAGACTTTCTAGTCTGCTCCTTTCGAAAAGAAGCGCCAGACTTAAGTTTCGCCTTCATCGAAGCTAGAAAGTAGTGCATATTCTTGCCATGGCCGGGACTATAACTCCGGCAACGTTTTCATGAGGTAACCTTGCTGATCACTGCGCCATTGACCTCGTATTACGCAAAAATGAAGTATCATACGCGAAAGCTCAAACATTTTCCTTTGTGAGTAATGCTATGATTGCCCGATCATCCCAAGAGGAGACACAGGATCTGTCCTGTTAGTTACGACCGACAACCTCGTTGACTAAAACTTCTCTCCAAGTGGAACTCAAAGAAATCACTAATTTGTTGAGCGGCCTACTGTTTGCTGAGGAGTAGTAGGAGATTATGGTTTTCACACGGAATGAGACAGATTTGATCGGTTATAGATGATATTCAATGTATGTGAAAATCAAAATCTTCCACTACACATCTGTTAGTGTTCCGTTTATGGTCCCTTGAATACAGCTGATTCTGTGCCAGTCTTAATATGATTTTTCACATATTTAGTTATCAGCCTCAATCAAATCTTTTCATTTATATTTAAGCAGCTTATCACTACGCCTTTTCTTTAACGACTAAACGTGAAGTTTTGATCATAATGTTAGATCTAAACCAATCCCACATGACTTTATGAATTATAAAGTTTATCATGAGGTTTTTCAAAGGTTTTGAGATATATGTCTATTTTTAGAAGATTCTAGAACTTCGTGTCAGTTTGTACGGCTAATTTCGACTGACGTGACATTTGTTTGTGTTTGTGATTCATTTGTAAATTATTAACTTGGTTTGGCAATGACAGCCGAGTAGATACGGATTTTCCAGTTTGTCTTTAATCAAGCGGTAAAACAGTTTTTCAAGTGAATAGTTTTTCGAAGCAGACGACATGAATAGACGGGCTATTTGATTACACACACACAGCAAACGAACAAGAAAGCCGGGGGGGAAATGTAAGTGTACTGTATGTGCTTATCCAGTGCATCCGCTGGTCAACTCGATTTGTCATGTCTTGAAGCGGCAGACTAGATGTACTGGTATCACGCAGCGTACGTTAGCCAGATATTTAGGTCACGCCCTGAGCAGCTGGTCATTTTCTACACTACTGAGGACGATTCGTGTTTCGTTGACTACGTCGTTCGCTTAATACAGCAATTAACAAGAATGGTTTTTTAATACTTACCAAATTGTATTTCGTAAAACTTAAGTTTATGGTGTGGTTAAGCCATTAGATAGGTGACATTATTAACGACTTGTGGCGTAGTATTTAATACTGAATGATAACTCGGTAAATAAGTGTTGTGTCAATATGGAAATGACGTTGTCACTGCGATAGGAAAAACGTTAAAGCTAATTTGGCTATCTCATTTGCTTAAGTAGATTATGGCAAAATGATTGATTTGCAAGTCCTGAGAGTCAGTCACTTAACGAGGTCTGGTTAACTGCCTTTAACTGGTATGAAGAAACACTGACGTCATTAAGTTGATAATATTACTGAGGAGTACAGTCATTATACAGCTTAGTATACATCTCATTCTACCATAAACGTTTATAGCATAATTCAGTAATTCTAACACTTGAATACAAGCGAGAGAAACACTGAGTTCCAAGTTACTGGATTTATGGCTGAGACGGTGTTCTTACTTGCTTACTATTCACAGTCGTTTTGCAGATTCCGTTTTATCCTTTGGACATGAAAGATTAAGCTGCGCTTATTATTACTGGCGCACTGCACTGTTTAATTTCTGATATAGAGAAAATTAAACATATATCAAACAAATCTTCAAGGTCTCTGCTCATATCGACTGACGATAAGTATGTTGCGATCCATGTTTACAAAACACCACTACTTTGTTCGAATGTGTCCGCTGTGTTCTTGAGGATTTTTCATCTCTTCCCGTTCAATTAATCGGCTTAGTCTTGATGTCATTGTCCACAACCTGGTGCGCTTAGTCAGCTTGCTTCAGTCACTAAAGCTACATATAAATTTTTTTAACAAAAGACTATCTCATCGGGTTCATTTCGCTTCAGGATATAAATTCTGCATGATTGTGCAACTAAATGTGGAGACAGTTCAACTTTCACCAAACTGATCAAAAATGACCAACTAAACTTTAAAAGTATAGATTTCTGAAGTATTATTAATGTATGTCAGCCTTATCGAACCATTACGTTAAGCATAGGTTCCGAATGTTACATAAGTGGAATTTTTTTTAAGCTTCGCTACCATACAAATTTGGAATTCGATTCTACGCAGACTTTGAACTCTTTTTTGCATTAAAAACAAATGCTTTCTGATGTATTCGGTTTTGCTACACACCCAGCCTGTTTTGACTACTAGAAAGTAAAACTGGAACTAGGACAAACACATTCACAACAAAACTGTCAAAACTGTGATTTCTGTTAAAAAAGGTGATACATTTTAGCAAAACAGTCATATAGGTTGTCGTCTTTATTAGATAGAATGTTTTGCTGGTAAATGCTGCAAAATGTTGGTCAACACAGATTGGGTATCACTCAAAGCTGGCCGTAGACTCTGATAACACATTTACTCTGCTGTTACCAAAAGTATTAACTGGACTCGAGTTTAACCCGCGTTGGAATGGTCATTAGCGTTTATCCCTGACGTGACCCCCGGTATTACCCCCAGTACCCTCTCATCAAAAAATCGTTTTGACTACTACGACACTAACCTCACGTCAGGCGCTGCCGATCTGTATAAAAACGCCGAAGCGGTTTTTATTACGAGCGAAGGTCTAGTTGTCCGATCGTCTCCAAATGTATCTATGACAATTATACGCATTACGTATGAGCACTAACAACAGGAAGCTTAGGTAATTTGCTTCTTTTCGAAAATGGCTTGCTAAAAGATCTGTTGGAATGTGGAAACCAAGAGAATTTGTGTATGTTATTCAACCTATAAAATTTATTTTTTGTTCGAAAGTGTCCACCGAATCGATTTGTAAGAAAACGCTGTGAAGCATATGTGTGGTTATTAATCCATTACTCCTAAGTGTGATTCATACCGGTTATAGGTTACAGAAGAGTAGATACAAGCAAGAACTCCCTTTCTAATATCGGACCATAGAACATAGCCAAACTTACACTTTTCATAACCACCCTTTTGTGTGTATTCATGTTTTACTCATGTGATGCATGTCGTGGTTACACTGTGAATGTGGAAGCAGTATCACACCTGGTTGAACAGTGAGGTGACAATAAACATTCCAAGCGCAGTGTTTGCTCTGTGGCAGAATTCTGTCGTTGCTTTGACGAGACGGCTGCTGTCCCGATTGTTTGCACATTGCTTAGCTATCTGTATATGGTGATATTATTTCGAATACCCTCGGCTACGGCTGTGGTTAACAGCTGGCAGGACATAAGTAACAGATATTTACATATTATATATCGCCAGAAACGCCCTGCCGGCTTCGTGGACATTGCTACTTTGTAGATGTATGGATCTAGTGAATACTGACACCGCAGCTCACTACAGGAACGGCGAGGTCGTGGAACATCACAAATGGAGATAACGTTTCCAGATCTTGCGTTATGTTACTAATTATCTCCTTCAAACATAAAGTTATACAGAACAAACTGAGCTTGGGGTAAACATCATCTGTTATCCTCAACTTAAAGTGTCGTAATTTTCATCCCACAGAAGAAAAAGAGTAAGCGAATGGACAAAAATTATTCCATACGTATGTTGAAAGTTTCCCAATATGGGTGAAAAAACAACTGTTTAATGTGGGTGTTGCATTTAGGTAACTTCAAATTGGAAGTTGTCATAGTTTACATAAAAAATGGTTATTGAAGATAGTCAACGTTTTCCACCGTTCGCTTTGGTGAAAAGAAACTTTGAAACAAGAGTAACACCAGCAAATTTAGCAAGTATTTAATTGTACTTTTCGTAATAATCGTGTTGTTCTTAGTATAGTTTCTGACGTCTCCCGACACACTCATTAGGGGAAGTTAATTGTGCACGAGAGAATTCCGGTGTTATGTCAATGATCCAAACGATGATTAATGTACTCAGCTCAGGTTTTTATTACCATTAATACGTAAAACGAATAAGCGGAGAATAATGGCCGAGAGACGCTGAGTATTTTCTCCTGATCAAGAATTTGACAGAATTAACATATATAAAAGCAAGTTAATTTGTAGACCACAACATTTATTCAATATACCGCACGCAGAAAATTAGTCGTTTCTTGAAATTGGTTTATCCTCGTTGAAAAAAATTTGGCAGTGGTTAAGCGCAGAAGGTTGAAACGATCCGTTTATTCAAGTAGTTTAATGTTAAATTTCAATTTTTTGTGGCGCAGAGCTCATTTGTGGCTAGAACCCTTTGGATCTCAACATGACAGTTTGGCGTACTTAAATTCATCAGTGTATCAAGTTGATTGGAACATTGGAGCAGAAACATGTCTTTAAATTCTAACTAATGCACCATATACAAGGAAGCAACGGAGTTAGCATAAGTCGATAGTTATGCCGTTCTGAACACAGCGAGTAAGAAAATTCGACAACGTAATACAACTCGTAACACTAAGCGGAAGATGTTGCGGGATTGCTCTATGGGACCAAACTATTTCTATCTGATTAATTAACGCAACTAAATAAGGGTTTTGTCACGTTTTCAACTGAGAATTTTGGGAGGTAAAATGGTAACTGCATTGGGCATGTGCGGTTCAGTATTGATTATCTGAATTTCTTAATTTGCAAACATATTAACATACGAAGTCAGTTAAACGGATAACGTTGAAGTACTGAGGCAACCGTGTTTACCACTGCGCCATTGACCTCACATTAGACACGACCGAATTATCATATGTGAACGCTCAACCACTTTCGCTTGTGGGTAATGATCAGGTTGCCGGATCGCCTCGAGAGGAGACACAGTAACTGTCCTGTTAACTCCAATCGATAACCCCATAAACGGCGTGTCCGTGGTTCAAGTCCCGGCTGTGGCAATGATAGGCACTACTGACGAGCTCTAATGAGAGCGAAACTCGAGTCTAGTGCTTCTTTTCGAAAGGGGCCGACTGGAAAGTCTATGGGGATGCGACAGCTGCGATCAATTGTGGGTGATGTTTAACTTGAAATTAACCAAATTCCCGACTACTCATCGGTGATATAATTGTTCGAATGAAGTCGTTTCCCCTTCACACTTCCTGTAGTCAGCTTTGTGTAATCCGGAGCTTAAGCTCGTCAGTGTAGAGCATAGTAGAACATGAATGCTTCCCCAATTCAGTAATCGAATATGTTAACCTAGCTGATCGAAGCGTTGTAGTAGTCTGTTCCATCGACAAAAGTAAAACTTGCGTTAATTCATTTTCATAACCACCAATGAAATAATAGTTCCTTCAAGTCATCGTAGATACGTGTACACCTGGTTGATGTTGAGATGCAAAACAGGTTTTGCGTGATTAGTTGCTATTAACCTCTCAAGTAGACCGTCTTACCGTGGTTCACCTTAAATTGACAGCATAAGACCATAAGAATGAAAGATTATAACGGAAAAGTTTATTTGCAAGAAGATGTGAAGAATGTCAGTACTGTTTTTCAATAATGCTCTATGGACTAAATAAAACAAATATAACCTTTTCGAATTCTGACAGATTACATTCTGCTTTCTAAAGCAGAGGGATAGTGTGTCGAATTTTATCCGTCACACTAGATGCAACTGTAGTAATCTCATTAATATCAATGGAAATTCAGTCGTGTAGGTAGAACTGATTAATATCACGAGTATAATGTTCAAAATATATTGGTTTCACTACAGTGAGTACATATTTTTATTTCATATAGTTATATATCTTCCTGTATTATTCCTGGATCCTTGTATACACCATCGTACAGAAAGTAGACTGCTGGTTTAATTTATTGACTATTCGACTTGCAATAGCACCCGCTATGGTTCACCGGCTCTTACGCTGGGCATTTTGTATAGGTCAGTGTCTACATAAAGTGAGATAAAGCGGCAGATAACGGATGAACAAGTTTGGAAGGGAGTCAACTGCAATTTCTACACTTTGATTAGAATGGAACTAAAAGCATAAACGTCGCGCAAAAGGCAATACGTCGGGATACGAAGGATGACTGGTTAGTAATATCATCCAACTTACTCCGTTAGCGGACGTCGCAGCTCATTTATGTATTGGTTAATAAATCACCCTGTCAATCAGACAAATCAATGACATATACATCCTGTTCAGTTTTTTATTGTGGAAAATTTCTACCTCAGACACGCGTACATTCTGCCTATGTGTGTAAGAAAACCGGCAGAAAACTAAAGAGTCGCATCATGGTTGTTCACAGTAGAATCTGAACCTCCAGTGACAACGCGTTCTTCTATTTAAGCAACATACGTTATACTGTACCGTAACCTATCAAGCAGACTATCTAATTATATAGCTAGATGTTGATTTACACTATATTTTTCAGAAAGTTTCTAATTCCAGGGCGAAATAATCGGTTTTCAGTTCGCACAGTTGGTTGTTACCAGAAATTTGATATTCCCGATTCATATTTTTCCCCAAATCATTATGAATTCACCATAAATTATTCTTAAAATATTTAGTTTAAAAATAACTTGCTTGGTTTTCATTAACCGGGCAACTTCGTCTAATGAGTAATGCGATGCAAATCATCAATGACTTCTTTTATCAACCTGTGTAGAGAACATTTTTAACACTCGTCTGCGTTTTAATTACAAGTTTAGACTGCAGCCTATAAATCTAAAATCGATACTAAACAGAAATATCCCACTCAGACAAATGAAGGAGAGTTTTAGTTTTCCCCTGATGATGTATCGTTTCCATCAGTTTAGATGGTAATCTTATTCAAACCTTTTTCCAATGAGAGGCCGTTATCAAATATTAGTCAGTGAAAACTTGTTGTTAGTGAAATCTAGTCTTATGCACTAAACGTCCTGACCTATACATTCTATTATGTAAAATTTAAGAACCTGAACAAATTTATTTGCTTCAAATTGCATTTCAGATATGAAGACCAGTCCTAACAAAATTGGGAACATCTCAGTACGGTCGATTTTTCTTAATCTTGCATACTATCCCAGAATAGATCACGACACAGTTCAATTCACTGCTTATCAATAAAACCAGACTAAAACTCAGCTGCAAACGATTGTTTTATCCGGATTACGAGATAATCATTGTAAGGAAACAGAACATGAAACGAACTTTGATCATCCTGATGACTACAGCGGAGTTCAACTGAAAATGATTTGTAACATAATAATGTGAACTAATGTTGATGAGATGTGCTTTCCTGGAAGTTGTTTTACTATCACTCCCCTCATGTATTTGACCTCAACCATGGTTTGGGTTCACGACTCAGCTGTTTGTTCGTACCGAAAACTATATGCAAGATTTACTTTATTTACCGTTCGGACATATGTGCCACACTATTTCAATGGGTTTATTGCAAAATACACACTTTATTGATTTCGCCTATGAGGACAAAAGTGGGAAGCTTGAGACTGTTGAATCTATTGGTGAATTCTGTTGTCCGGGTCAGTGGTTTGAATGCTCGTTTTGTTCACCTAGTTTCACCTTCAAATTTCAAATGCTTCAGCACTAATCGAATTGACGACGACAACTACAGAAATTTGGGTGTTACTGACTTTAGCGCGAGGCTAGTGAGTTAGCGTGAGCGAAGTGGTGTTTCATATTGTGAGATTGAAATTAGATCGGCCCAGATGGTACATACGAGACTTTGGTCACGCCTAACGTGATGTCATTAATGTGTTGGCTAACACAGTTGTCTTATAAAAGCGTGGCGTGGGTTGAAGTCTCCATCGTGACTAAAGTATTTTTTGCTGGTGAGCTATAACAAGAGCAAAATTTGAGCCAAGTTCTCCCCGTTGAAAGTGGCCAACTTGAAAGTTGACCTGAACGCTGAAGCGAAAGGTTAACGTAGTTCCCTTCATAGATTCTCACCGACGGAGAAATTACTTGGTTATTTTGACTCCGCGTTCATTTTCAGTTTTTGTTATACTGGATCAGATGTCAGCAAATGCAGATGAAACCAGCAACTGAATAAGTAAATCAACTTGGTTGTAAAACGGAGGGAAAAGTTAACGGCTAATCGAGGTTTAAAAGCGGACACCATTTGATTCCGAAAGCATAGTATGTGAGCGGTTAAAGTTTACCGTTAAACACAAATCGATTTCAGAGAAATAGTTTTGTTGTTAAGGTCCGTTCGTAAGATCGTACGTCTTGCCAATAATATGGGGTCACTTTATTCAGGTATCTTAAGTAAATGTTGCAATCTTTTGAATGGCAAGTCACAATTTTTCGTATTCAAAGGAAAAACTTGGTACGTAACCGTCGCAAGTTAGAAATATGGTCACCATTTCAGAGCAGAGGAAGAGTTGTCTGTCAAGACGATTGAGACAGAAGTATGGTTACGTTTATGCAACCATGCTAGTGAGTGAAAAGATAGGGTTTATGAAAATCGCATGGGCGCATTAACAAATATAAGGAGAAAAATGGCTATCGTGTTCAGCTGAGTTGCTGGTCAAAAAATGTTCTGTCATTACAAACTACTCGAAATGTCTGCCTCTTCAATCGTGAGCTGTTGGGCAAAATTTTATGGGCGTCAGAGGGATGTCTGTTGATGACATCCGTTGATTCATATGTGGCTGGAAGAACACGTCTACCATACTGTCTACGAGGTAAAGAACATGTTATATAAAGCAAACCGTAGTCGCAGTCACGAAACGTCATCCACGGGGCAATCATCTAGGTGATTAGGCTTCTAGATTTGTCATGATTTCTTGATTGCGGCCATTCGTTGTGCCATTAATCCGCAGTAAAACCAGCCGAACCGAGAATAATAGCAACCATAGAATGAAGTCAAATTTACTCAAATGAATCAACGTTGTTATTTTGTGCAGACTGTCAATCCTTTTAGTCTAACTTGGCACATTATAAATTTTGCCCAGTCTGTCATGTTAAACGGTGTACAATTAATTTCCTAATATTTTATGCAGTCGTTGAAGCGCAAGTTTGTTTTCTTGACAAGCAACCACTTGTTCATTTGTAACTAAACAAAATGCTTACTTGGAATAACGACCATTACATCTTGACAACGCACAAGATGCACCGAGTAAAACAGAAAGTTTGAACGCTGACATTTTTGCTGCTGATAAAGGCGGTAACGTGATATTGATAAATCCAGTTAAAAACATACTTGTCTACACGACTAACTAAAACGACATGATTCAGCAATTAAATCAAACTCATATGATGTTTCCAAGCCTAACATCTTATTTGTCCTGGTGCTGGGACTGAAAATGTCTTTCAAGAGCGAACACGAGATGAGCTCACGAGTAAGCGACATGCAAAGTAAAAGTGTACTACAGACTTTCGTTAATCCGTTAGTCAAAATACATCGAAGCAAACAAACACTTGTCATATTTGCATATAGAAAATATCCGTAAATATTTATAAGCGATCTTTTTGGTTTAAATGGCAGTCGGTAGAACAACGCATGGTTAGTTAACAATGTTACAACTGATTGTATCTTTGTACTCCCCAGCCAGTAAACTACGATTATGATTATGTTTATGGGTATCTCTACTACATCATGACCAATCACAGTTCACAGCTATTATTTGGCTAAAAACATAAATGTCAAAGCTGTAATACAAAACACAAACCCGGGGTTACATACTATCTTCTGTAAACTAGTTGATAAACTTTAGTACATCCCGGTTGTTTTATAGTCTATACAAACAATCAGACCACTTTTACAGTTTCTAACCGATTGCTACCGTTCACTTGCCGGTTATTATAAATTCTAGAATGCTGGTTTTATAAACTAGCCAATACGCATAGACTTAGTCAGTGGCGCTGCAATAGGGAGGAATGTTAGAAAACTTCATCTGAGCCATCATTCTACCACCGCAACCCGGCCACACGCGCCATTGTAGCATACAGTCAGTATGTACGCGTTCACACAGGCGGTCTTGAGAAAAAGTTGCATGAACATTTGCGTGATCAATTCGTGGAAATTAATGTTGAATACTTTTGCGTGGATTCCATGTTTTGATCAATCGACCGAGCAGAGAATGCAAACATGGTGACTGTACCATATGAGCTTTTCACTCCGTCTTTATTGACAAGCGAAATTAACAAAATATCTACATTTATAGACTGAGCGTCTGCAAGTGCAAATCAAAAAATTGTAGTTACAGACTCTAAGTTATCTGGATTTTGACAAATGGCACTAGCCAAACTTGTAATTACACCCTAACGTTTCATTAATGCGGTCTGCGCTCTGCAACTTCCAATCGTACGCTTCTAACTGGAAACAAATTTTATCTGGTTTCACTATAATTCATTAAATGCTTAATATAATCACATAAGCCACACATTCCTTCTGGCATACCTTAAGCAATGTTTACCCCACAGTGTGCTTCAACAAAGTACTTGATTTTTTGCAAAGTGAATAAGCTTCCCTGCAGTCGAGTGGTTTGTCGTTTGCTGAACTGAAAATGCCAATTAGAGTCAGATTTTCATTGAGCATCCGAAGCATTGAATAGTAACTCAGTTTGTTGTAAACGGCACAGTTGCACACAGTATTCCAGTATATTATTAAAGAAGTATCATTTGGTGCATTCTGAAGAAATCTGACATGTAAGTGTCTTAAGACTGGAATTCTCCTTCATTCAATTCATCCGTGACAATACGAACAAATCGCCACACAACGCAGTTTAAGGTTGATAACTTTATTGGAGATTTTCAAGGCGTATTCTGAGGTTGTTAGTAAAAAGTGAAATTTCAAACGAACAGTTAGCACTAAAAATATGGAAGTAGATTTTATTGAATAATTTAAGAAATTGTTCCCTCATTTGGTATTTGTTGTTGTTGCCTAAGTGTCTCCATCGCAAACGAACAATAAAGACCAAAGCAGCAATCATCACTACTGCTCCTGAATCTCTTGCGTGACTCACTCTTATACTGAGCTGGCACTCTAGCTTATCAGGCTGATATGCACATTATAAATTCTAACTAAACTTTGATCTGATGTAAATTCTGTTTGATTAGTTACTGTGTGTACTGCAACATAGGTTAGAGTACGTACGCAGTCCACAGATGTCATTTGGCGGTGTGCAGTACACTGATTCGCTCGCTAGGGGGATATCAGAGCACGGCTGTCCTGCCAGACTCCGGAAGATACGCTGGACACATCAAGTTGACTTGGCGGCTATCCTGCTTTCAATGCGTAAGTTTGCCCTTGTTCACATCTGACGTTATTCATTCAATCGTTTAGGGACCACGAATAACTACCCTCATATTAATGATCCAATGAGCAACACCAAGGTAAGCTAAGAGAATATGATCTGGTGTAAATGTTGGGTTTCTAGTTTATACACATTCAATATTGCTAGCTGCGTTTTCGAATGTCTATTCGATCATGCTACCAACACCAACAGCAAGATAAACTTCAGCGTCTATACAGTAATGAACGTTCTATGTGATTTAACGTCAAATATCTTCGTCAGAATATCAGCCATAAAGCCGTTTTATTCTTATCGATACGTTCAAATTACTTGAAGTCTAAAAAATGAACAGCATTGAGTAAATTTAAATATGGATTGGGTGTTTGCAGGCCACAAATTCATATGGTATACCCCATAATCAACACCTTCTTCTGTCGATAGCGAAGTAACTCAATTTAGTTTGTGAACACAGTGTTCGCTAAAACTTTTAAAGATCATCATCATTTACAAAGGCAAACTAAAATCTAAGCAGCAAAACTACCAAATAATTAGATGCGAGCATTATCAAAAAAAGTGCAGTGATTAAATGTATTACGTAGCATCAGGATTACTAGGCCTAGAAGGATAGTCAGCGATATGGCTTTTATCCTGAATTTGACAAACGTGAGAGCAGTTTAACTTCAAAATATCTACTGTGTATATCGAAGTTCGAAGTTTAGTCATGTGAAAATCCCCAACCCTATCTCTTACAGGTGTTTACCCGTGTATATTCTACCTCCCCTCTTTCTCACCATTAATTGGACATCAACCCAGACGTATTGGTTTTATCGCGTCGGTTGACACTTGTACGAGCAACCAGTTACCGCTTGTTGTAATTTGCTTGAGTGGTGCGTGCATCACCTTGTTGGAGCCCGACTCATCCCTATTGTTTTTGAACCTGTTGACTGCTCGAAAGAACTCTGTTGGGTATAAATATAATATTATGTTATTATAGTTCAACTTTAGTACATTCGGCATCAAAGTTTAATTATCTCCCGGAAACGATCCATCGATCGAAACTGTTGAGGTTGTCTACTTGTTAACTTTGATCATTTGTTCAATAGTACCGTGGCTTCGTGAACCAATCTTGTTTTGACTAGTCAGGATCGTTGATTTATTGCTACGCGTTGCTCAACGTCTTCTTGGAAGATCGTACAGCGATGTATAATTCCATTATACTTTTACACAAGAAAGTTATTTTAAAAAAATACACATCTCTTTGTCCTATCTAGATGGCATAATTTTCATTGAGAATGTTTAAGGAATGGCTGTTAACAGTGTCAAAATAAACTCAGCTCAATATTTTGCCACTGCTAGGTCCATGTTATATAGTTACATTTTGAGAGACTACGTCCTCTAACTTTCAGAGTCCTTTTATACCGAATACCACAGCTCTTACCATTTCCAGCGATTTGACGATTAAATACCAAACGGATTTTTATATGAACTTGGTAAATGTAACAAAACATTTCAAATTTTTGGTCTCCAAAATGAACGAACACTTGCCCAAATAGATGCGAAATTCCGTGTTACCGCAGAACGGCAATGTTGCTGTAACGCGTAAACAGTCAGTTTCATCAGTCGCAACACACGTCTCGACGAATGGTCATGCTATAGATCCAGCTTGTGCATTCAGAATCCTGTTGTGTCATTCCAATTCAAGATTCCTGAAGTTTGCTGTAGCTGTAGCAACCAATCTCCTCAAGCCAGCACTGTATGATCAGAAAAAAACTGTTTGTGAACTTGTGAACTTCCCTAGACCTAGTGGCTTATCTAAACCCACTTACTGATTACCAACCCCCTGAATTGTTTGCTATGAAAAAACTGATCCATGTTATTGTAAATTTGATAGTGATGAGTCAAAATGAACTACTTGTATCTACCAGTTTTGTTCAGAACTATTCTCGTTTGAACATATATACTTATGAAAGTTTGCATGGTTTCTTAATTAGAGAAAAATGCTAATTATAATGGGGTGAAATCCTGCAAATGTTCTGGCGAGATAGTAGTGAAATTTGGAATGTTCAGCATATCATTAAACCAATTTCGCTTAACGTGGGATGTGGAGCAAACATTTTGGCAACATGTTGATAAAAGACGCTTATTGTGCGTTGAGTGTGGCATGTCCGTTGTGCCTGGATTGCCAAACAGATTGAAAAGGCATGGCAGTTGTTTTAAGGATATGAACAATGGGTTGGTATAGTGTAGTCGCTTTCAATTAGGTGTTCGGTCTCTACAACGTTATCACTTATGGGATTGTGTGAGCCATTATAATCTGTCACGTCACTGGAGCGTGACTTAGATTCGCTATAAACGGCACGCGGTCGTTTAAGAGCAGACGGCCATGGGGATAAATGTACTGTGCAAACATGCACATATTCTCTTACATTTCTGTAGTAGCAGTGATTAAAGTGATCTTTATCAGTCTGTATGGTTTGGGTGAATGCTGAACCTCCGAAACACTCAATGTATAATGGACCCGATGATGCTGAAAATGATGGTGGACACAACTTTAGATCATCAAGTTGAAGCTGGCCGAAGAACTATATGGAATTTCTTAATGCACAATCCAGGTAAACAATTGTCTACCTGTCCATCTAGGTATTTCTAATTACTCTAAGTCCTACATTCTATAAGCTTTCTAAGTAAAATATCACCTCCCTTTACTCTATCACTGTCAATCGACCATTGACAGCGGGATCAAAAAAATACATTATCACTGAGTATAATCCTGGAGCTGCTCATATTTTCAACGTTAAACTTGGTAGCTGAGTTTGTTGAAGAGGTGTCAGCTTGCCAGACTAAAGCAAAACCTGAACTAGTAAAAATGATAAATACTCGTTTTTAAAACCGTGAGCTTTGGTCGGCTGCCACTAACTCGTTCATTATCCTTCTACGTCCATCCGACGAACGTTGAGTAACGCAAGTATAACTAACGGTACCAGATATCAAAATCAGGTCTAGTCGCTGAAAACTTGATACTATTGACATAAATAATATGATCAATTACAAGAAACAAACCTCAGTTCGTTTGCGTTCGCAGGGTAAGATACAATAGTTGACTGCAATAAGCTGTCAAGGATCTAAAAGACGACAAGTACAAGCATAGGTGACCAAGAGGCAAGTACGAACCGAAGAAATGCGATCGGATCGGTTTAATGTGTGTCTAACTTCGAGCAAACCGACGAGTTGGTGACAGTTTCATGGCGGCCCGTAGGAAGACCTTATTCACAGGGGTGAGGAGGGTGCGAGCGACAGATAGCAATGCGTGTGCGGGAAGGTGATTAAGGGAGGCGGGTTGTGAGAATAACAGGCGCCTATTTAGACGGGGTTACTGGAAGGAGTGTGACAGGGTCAATCAAAAGGAATTTTGACCTCCAAAAATTTCCTACAGTCCTACTATCCCTCACTATGGACAACAGTAGTCCAACCGTTAGTAGCCACAAATTAAGAACATTTTTAAAATCATGTTACTTCTAAAAAGGCGTTTAACGTCGTAGTGTGCCCAATCTTTGAGTTAATTCTATATAACCACCACGTAAAAGGTTATTTACAAAAATAAGAACATTCTATTGGTTTATAATTTTTACGCTAGCATCTGCTTTATAATATTTGCGACATTCACCAAATTTATTTTCCAAAAGCTTCAAAATCTTTCGTCAACGTTTGAAGAATTTTCCGCTCCAAACTTGCTGATAACTTGACATTCGACTTTTTGAGGGGTGGAATGTGCGATTTCAATGGCTGCATGTGGATGATCTTAGAGCATACGGCGTGTTTGAGGGTTTGGCATCTTTCAAGTCCATGCCACATCGACACATTACGAAGGGCTGAGGCGTTATTCTATATTAGGTGATAAATGTAAACTATGCATTTTCGTGATCAGAATACTGACCCGAACGGTAACGCACAAAAAATGCCTGCCACTCCTGCATATACTGTGTGTTATATCCAATTAGGAAAAAAATTGTTGCATGGGACGTATTTTTGTAAAACATGGTAGTTCCTGTCTGGAACACTGCAAAGTTGTTGTGGCCATGCTTCGTATTGTTTCAAATTGGGGCTGGAGTTTTTCACGGAAGCAAACGCGCCACTTGCTTCGTGCAATCAAGGCTGTAGTACTAGTTTTAACTCAAGGGACAAACAACGCCACAGTCAGCTGACAAAATATTTAATGAACGACTGTGATTAATTCACATATAGTCGAGCAAAAGGGTGACGGCATTGTTCGTTAGAGCACACGTTGATTTTCAATTCGCTTCACCTTTTAGCTTGCAAATAGCCCGCTTGAACCCCTGAAAGCAAAATTGGGTGAGAGCAGACCAACGACTTGTTGCTTACACATGTACAAATAGTCAATACTGAAAAGAAGTTCTATATTCATTTAGCGGCTTCAGTATCTCGAATAGCATATTTCTCAATTGATTACCATGTTCATAGTGACAATAAGATTGACGAATTAACCATTCTCGATGTGCAGTGTTCGGCTGTGGTTTAAGATATATTAGAACCAAATGATTCTAAGACGTTTGTCCTGGATTTTGTGAACTACGAGGAATATCTCACTTGGTTCAAAGCGGTGGTCCATATTCCCCACAGTGAACTTTTTGTAACCAGGAGACAATACCAGTGCATCAAATGATCGGCATAACGCGGAGGGAGGGGAAACATTCTACATCCGTCTACAACTCAACAGTAACCTCATGACTGTTTGGCTTAACCCTCGACTATATCATGCAAACTGACACCTTTTTGGTGGCAACATTATATGCCTGTTTCATCACTTTTCCGTCACTTAGTTTTGGATTGCATAACAAAGTGTCTGCCCTCGAACAAACTGTGTTCTTGTGTTCTTTCCCTTCCTGTCGTTTAGTGGAATATGTGAGCCGGACGATTAGACATGTGTTCGGACAAATCAAAACATATGTCCTGATTGTCGTGATCATTTTTATTAACACCATTAGGAACGTATATCGTTAAAGAAGTTCGTACTAGCTCTGCGGTTATTACGGACAAAGGCCTCATCACTGGTGTCCATTTACAGTCAAAGTTCAAACTCAACACTTGCGATATAACTGTTGAATGGAATTCTAAACCACTTATCTCCACCATCAGTGAATCATTGTTTTCGTGATGTAATTCGCTTGTTTGAAATTTCACACCCAATTATACTGACCGATGGTATGTTTTTATCCACCTCAGTTAGTTGAGCATTGCTTCAATTTTGGTGAGCGTATGTAATTCTATTGCTCTACTATACATTCAATGAAAACCGTTGTCCGTTTATCTATTCTTCACAGCGTCAAGTGGAATTTTTGCCAGCTATTCAAGTTTTTCAGTTAAGGAAGTGTAAAATAATTGTATGCTTATTATAAATGAAGGCGGCTGTCACAGGTCTGCATTAAGTGTGACAGAATTGTCCAAATGCACTTCAGAATGTGATAAATGTGTAATCAACAAATGTGGTTTACTCACATAGATACGTGAAACAACGAGCTGTCTACAAGCTGAAACTCGAAAGCTGGCACCTGTTAGTTGAAACACTAGTCACTATTACGCATGCCTAGAGAGACAACTGTACTTTATACTTGACAACTAAACAAAGGTTTCCAGGATGTGCCACATGACTGTACTCGTTAGAATCCCATTTTTAAAAGCACTTCTTCACTTTGGGATGTAAGTTGCATATACTCCCTATAAAACTTACTTCTAATGGCCAACCTCTCATCTACAGGTTGCACTTATACTGCAGTGACATATCCAAACCCATTTTGACATCTGCCAACATAATACGTTCTGTCGGCCGTCATTTAAAACTGTAAGGTCGGATGCAGTATTATTTCAGTGTCTACTTAAAATAACCAGGTTGACAGCTGTAAACCTGATTATTTGACAAGGTTTTCTGGGAGAGGCGATTGCAATGCCGAAGTTGACATAATAGCTGCAGAACTTTTAGGCGGTGAAGCCAATTGGTAATATAATAGAAAGCATCGAGAACAGAGTGACTATCAAGCCTCCACCTCTGTCGTTTGCCTATTCCTACATTCGATAATACGGATATCATATAAATTTTACTGACAATACACATTATTGGCCGTGTGTACAGCGACTTATCATGTGTACACGAACAGTCTTAGTCAGGCTTGTATTGATGGACTTTTTGTCTCTGGATACTTCATTTCAATCGGAGTGATAATCAGGCTCCCAAGTTGGTACAAAAGCTATGTTATAACAGAGACTAGTACACGGTTGAATCAATATTTGATATAGTTGGCATCTTAGCGATATGCACTGAGCTTTAATCTCGTGATAAACTGTTTTCAATGGTTTGACAGTTTACGAAAATCAAAGTACACATGACTTCGTTCTAGCTATACATTCTGATATGGTAGGGTTGTGAAACTCAGAGAAGTGCATGTACAAAGAAAATGCTTCAGATGTCAATATGTGCTTAAGGTATTCTCAACTGAAGCCGTATATGTTGTTTATGTAATAAACCAAAGGTGATTTCTACAGAATGCACAGTGAAAACAAATTATGAAAAGTAAAATCATTATTCCTTCCAATAGTACCAATTGTGAGACAATCGTTAGTTGAACTGTAAATGAGAGAGAAATGTGATAATTGAAATATATTGATGCTAGAAAAGAAATTTACGTAACATTGTATTTCGATGACGCTGTAGCAATCGAACTAATAAGATTCCAAGTGACCGATATGAGTAGAATTATCAGTTATGCTGTAGATATTTTTTGACAGTTTGCTTAAAATATACAATCTGACTTTAGTTGAAAGAACGCATACCTAAAACGATAAATCGTTCCTGGTCAGCCCACTTGATTGTTTCTGTGGTGCTATGTATATGGATCGCACTACTACTAGATAGTAACTTAGTTGTCACTGAGTTTAAGAGTTACGTTCAGTAGATCGTGGCCAAAAGACGAGAAAAGAGGTCAGCAAGACTGGGAAATCAGCTTAACTCAACCAAATTTCCTAGAAATCCGGAGCGGCACGTGCATGGTTATTCCTCTTTGGTATTGGACAAATTTGCTGCTGAAGTTTTATCCTTAGGTCCAAAGTTTTGCTATCCTAAAAGTAAACCTGGGCAGTCGGATTTAGAAAGTCAATTTGAAAACCTTCATGACCAGCTGAGTGATCTGAAAACAACATCAGCTCTTAATGTGGAGATTCTCAAATGAACCATAGTTCAGTCATGTTATCAGTGCCTGACCCGGAAAACCAGAATTAAAACTTACTCATCTGTTAGCACCTAACCTCAATGGAGTCTGTAGAGCGAAATAAGAATATAATAATATCTAGACCTGACAAAGGTGTTGGGATCGTCATTTTAGATAAAACTGATTACCTAGCTAAGCGAATACGCTACTGACAGATAAAACCAAATTCGTTTGAATGAAGACGGAAAAGGACAAAACATTGACCACGTAAAAAGCATTAACAAAGACATTGAGGGATACGAAACAACAAGGACTGGTTGAATCAACTATTTTCGAAAGAATTAGGCCGGTAGACCGTGTAATTATCATGAGTTACCTAAAGTTACCTAAAAGTGGATTGCCGCTCCTGTCAATTCTAGATATATGTGATTCGCCATATAATGCAACGGTAAAGTGTCTAGCCAAGTTGTCCGAGACACTTAGGAGAAAACTGGCTATTCATAGTTTTAGAGACTCTTTTGAATTTTTCGAAACGCTAAAGCCACTGAGTGTAAAGAGAATGCGTTTATTTTCGATTGACGTTGCGCCTCTTTTCACAAGTATCCCACTAGGTGCGATAATTGAGTTTGTCAGTCGGTATATAGAGAGCAGTTATACAAACGTGGGGATACCGCTAAGTCAGCTGAAGCAGCTTTTGTATCGCTGCACTTACAACGTTCAGTTCAGTTTCTACGGTAGGCTATATGGATAAAAGCACGGAGTATCAATGAGTTCATCGCCAGGCTGTCTATTAGCTAGCATTTTTACGGCAACGCTTGAATACAGTTCACTAACAGATCACACAAAGTCATTACCTCTTTATAAACGTTACGTAGACGATATTATCTGCACGGTAGACGTAGCTCAATGTCTCAGTGAAACACTATGCCCACAAATATATCCACTATTACTCTACAACCCGAATAATCAGTAGGTATGGAGTTTTTAGACGTGTTCGTGTCACGTCGTGAAGATAGCACAATACAACGTAAGGTATATCGTAAAGCAACCTGATCAGGACAGTATACCAACTTTAATAGCTATGAGACACAGGAAGAATTTAGTCTGGTGCTTACTAGATACAGCCATGAAAATTTGCTCAGATGACACTATAGAAGAAGAAAAACAGTTCCTATTAAACACATTTCTTGAAAATGGTTATCCAGAACGGTTTATTTGTAAAGACGTGATAATTAGCACATACATAGATATACCCCCAAATTGTAGACAAAATACATGTCTATATTACGTTGCCTTTTTAAGGCGACAGCAGTGCTGAAAATATAACCATAAGAATTAACGTAGCACTTAACAAAATCTATTTTGCGGCTCAGTTACGTGTACAATTTACTTCCACACCAGTTCGGCTTCCCCAGCTAAAAGATATACTGCCTGCACATGCTGCCCCTTTTTGTGTCTACCGTTGTTTGTTCCTGTGGAATAAGCTACATAGGCCGCATAACAAGGCAACTATCTGAATGCATGCGGGAGCATTATCCGGCGTAGCTAACTCGACGATCTATAAAGGTTTGGTCATCGGCGGTGGTTGCACACTTGGTCCAATCGAACCATCTGATCAACCCGGCCGATTTGTTGTGGATCGCAGCCGAAGTGAGTCAAATGTCGTCTGTTAACCATCGCAGAAGCCGTTGCAATTCGCTTACACTCAGCCCCGTTATGCTCACAAAGCGTCTGGTCAAAACATTGAACCTCCCATGACCATGTATCAATAGCCCAGATCAATTTATAATGTAGAAGAATCGATTTGCCAATAAACGTTTAGAGTCCAAGTTACTGGTGTTACAAAATTAGATTTCACGAGTATGGTTAACATGACATTAATGATTACCAACCCTCACCCTATTGATGTACTTCCCCTGTCGAACCCATATAACTGTGTTGTACGAAGCCTGATACTGAAACACTGAAAACAAGCTTGTTTGCTACGCGCTTCTTCTCGTGACTAAACCGTGCATAATCACCTTACTAGACGCCTACCAGAAAAAGCCACTTAATAATCTTGATGTGGCTTCTCTGCGGTGGAGAAAAGAACATCAACCAATCCATAATGAGTAGTCCGGGATTCGGTTTATTTAAATTTGAACATCACCCACAATTGATCGCAGCTGTCGCATTCCCATAGACTTTCCAGTCGGTCTCTTTCGAAAAGAAGCACTAGAATCGAGTTTCGCTCTCATTAGAGCTCAGCAGTAGTGCCTATCATTGCCACTGCCGAGACCTGAACCACGGACACGCTGTTAATGAGGCAACCGTGTTTACCACTGCGCCACTGACCTCAAGTTAGGCACGGCCGAATTATCATATGTGAACGCTTAACCACTTTCGCTTGTGGTTAATTAGGCTCACAGACACGGACATGGCGTTTCGCATCATCCACCGCACTCCAACAATGACATCTCGAGAACTGAAGTGGTGCATCATGCCTATGGATAAGACGGCCAAAATTGGGATGGTCCGTACGGATTTATGTCCTCAAAAGCAGTTTGGTCATACCTAGTTATTTCTGTGGCCGATCGTATGCACCAAACCAATGCGGCAATTTCATCCAGTCCAAGCAACCTAAGGTAGTCAAGGTTAAATATCTGAAAGCCATCACATTTCCGGTAAATACCACGATAAAATCATGCCCACTTCTTGTTCAGTCGTTTTGTCTAACCTTCCATTTTGAAGCGGCACATCCCTCGTCTTTACTTGTTTCTACATAATTGCACCTAAATAAAATGTGAATATATTGGAAACGATTTTGTTCATTTCAATGTTATTTCCAAACTACCTGCGGTGATTTTCGAATAGTTAACTCAAAACAAACTTTGATTGTAAGATATTTTATGGCACACTTAAAAGTTGCCTTTATAAGAAGACTTCTTACTGAGATGCAGTTTCAAAATTGAACACCACTCACACTTGATCGTGGACTTTGCATTCAAATAAGACTTTCGGCTAACTCACTACGAAAAAAAGCGCTAGACTAGAGTTTCGCTCTCATTGGAACTTAACACTAGTATATATCCCTGTCCAGATCGGAGTTTCTACTCTGATCCTCATGCTTGTGAGACTAGCTTGTGAACCACAACGCCAGCACTCTCACAATAGGCATGACCGAATAATCAAATCCAAACCACAACCTTGTATGAATAGTGTTCAGTTTGCCCGATCATTTTGTTTAGCATGCCGAGCTGGTGAAAGACAGTCCGAAACATGCGGTAATATACGGCCAAAATTAAATGGTGAAACTGATCTAGTCTGACAGATTTTACTGTCTAGCACAAGTTTATAAAAGTAGGGGAGTTTTCGGAATCATAAGTAAAAGGATTTCGTGGGAGTGAAAACATGTCACACTCCATGAATATATTTGGACTGATACCAATGTCTGTATTCATGAACTCGCTTTTGATGTGCACAAGTAATGCGTCGCCTATTCAATGTTAACAGGAACAAAACAGTCGTCTTCTCTTGTGTTCGTAGCTTGAGATCGTTCAGTAAAACTATGAGAATTTTGGCTGTCACGCAACAGTCCAACTGCATACAGTCTAAGCAATTAATCAAAACACTGTGAACAAGATTCAATAAACAGTGGTGCCTACACAATCTGAGCGTAAGGAGAACGTGTAGTGAAACTGAATCATCATCAGGCTAAATGCTACATATATATATATATACATAGGTTAATCATTTACGAAGAATCGAAGGGATGGTTAGGAGTCTCTGAATAATTGAGTCTGTTTGTGGTCTGATACTTACCAGTCAAAAGTACAAACTACTCACTATCTTTTTGATATTCTTGCCCACCTAACAAATATAGTCTTTAGAAATACACATCTAACTGAACCGCATGTACTCGGCTGTCGAAAGAGTAATGATACAATATGAAGATTTATTTGTGTGACTTACAATGCAATCACCAACCAGTAACCAGTAAATCTTAGAAGTTACGCTTTACGATTCGAAAACTGATGTCATATTATGGTCCATTCGAACTATCGAAGCACATCCAAATGTGTGTTCCTTGGATTCAAAACTTTTTGTTGTCACAAAAAGCAATAAACAAATCCAACGTAGAAATTCAGTTTCGTTGCAAACCCCTGTGGCAAAAATGATACTTTTCTTCACACCAGAACCTGATGCACTAACGGATTAATTCACAAACAAGCCTGTCGAAGATCCCTATTTTATCACAATGGAAAAAAACACGGAATATTCGATTTGCATTCAACGTACCGAAATTTAAACTGGTTTTCATTCCTGCATGCAAGCTTCCGATTAAAAACTAGCATTCGAGAAAACTTCAAAGATTTTGCCACACTGAAATATACTTAAATCCCATGTATGGATATCAAAACGACGACAAACAAACGCTAATAGTCTAATGTTCTCCAGAATATGAAACCGCGCGCGAACAGTTACTGAATATATTGCTTATAGGCACATCAACACACTACACTCTGGTGATTTGGCTGATGGACATTCCTAAACCTATTGGTGTTTACCACTTCACTGGGGAAAGGTAAGACAATTTTATATAATCATATTTGCCGTGTTCCTCTTGAATAGCAAGCGCACGAAGCGATCTGCTCCTCAACTTCTGAAATTTATTTCAGAAGACAACTGATCATCATTTTAACAGCGTAGTTGTCGGAATCACCCATCTCCAACACAGTACGAGCAAATCTTCAGCTCGTGATCCAATGCATCTGCCAACAAATAACTCCAGCTTTGTGTATCAGACAACTGATTGAAGTTCGTTTGTATCATAAATTAATGAAACTACACGTTTCCCTACTGACCTGATTACGTATTTTTGCTTTAAACAAATCGTCCATAATTAGGGTGAAAACATCCGGTCGATCCTAACATACAACGGAGTGAAGTGATGGGTTGAATTTTGACCAAACCATGATGTTCTGTAATAGTCCTTGTACGGGCCCTTTGCAGAGGTAAGAGTGTGACATGATTTTATTGATGAGATTTACGCTAAGCTTCTTATATCTTAACTCTAGAGACTTTTCGAATGAAGAAACACATTTCAAACTTAGGCTACATAGTAAGGTAATCGTTTTGTACAAGTTTTTTGCCTGATTGTAAATGAGTGTGCCTAAAATTGACGAGAAAAAATGTTCGCGTAAGTACTGGGTGGAACAACTGACCTATGCTGTTCAATCTTTACTCATGTGTTATTTTAATCAGTGGTCCGCTGTGTTTAATGGCTTTACTAAGTCGAGTCATGTAAACTAATTTCGGACTACGAGCGGCGACAAAACTTAACACTAAACTGATGTATAGCATCATGAACAGGCAACAAAATGTTGAGGTGACTGCTTATCGCTTTAGTAGAGGTGTAGGGAAAGATCGTCAACATTTCCAACAGTATGACCATTTTGAAGTAAATTGAATGAACGCGATCTGCAGAAAATCGACACTGATTAATGTTTTAGTGACTGATACTTGAGTGAACGATTTTCTTTTTTGTGCAATGACCACTTTTTTTACATTCAGACGGATTTTGGAGACGTTCTGTCTCGAAAAGTAAACTAAGTTGAAGGTTAACCTTTGCCCGTCTCCTGAGTGCATTTTTATGCGGCAAAATCTAAGGACAACGCACATCTCACATTGTTAACAATCCCTTGGAAATCTTATAATCCGATGTTCAGAAATCTGCCTGAACGCAGTTAGGCATTATTGATAATACTCATCAGATTAGTAATTGAAAACTGGGTCGACATATCAATTTTTTTGCAAATATCTCCTAAAGTATCGCAAGTTAGTGTAATGTCCAGTCAATTATACTAAAATTTCTTCCACTGCTCAAAGTGAATATGAGGTAAGGGCATGTCGTTTGCGTTGGACTATGTGGTTCCGATTGTTCATTAATCATCACAAGTTGCTGTCATCGCGGTACAATAACAACGGGAACTTGGCAAGCTGTGGAAGTTGGAGCAAGAATAAAACATCAAACATACCTCCTGGTATGAAACATTTTGGCAAACCGGTGAGATTATCTCGTTTGCCATGAAAATAGCCGGTGACTTTAAATGTAACTGATGAGCCACACTTGTAGAGTACATTTTGAACCACGTTCATGAAATAATCTACCAAGTGGTCTACTCCATTGAACACTCAAAGAAATATGGAGGAAGCACATCAAATGTTTTGCCTTCGTGAGCTGCTTTTGTCTAGTCCTCTCGAACGGCAAGACAGTTGGTAACCAACCAGAATCCCTCCTGAAATACACACTGCCTGCCAGGCAACATTCCAAATCGAATGAATAAATAAGCCGATAAGTTGTCGCATTCCAGCTTGATTAAATCGGTGGTCATAGTCCAGCCGTTCCGCAAGTATGCACCTGACTATGAGGGATAGACTTAAATAACACTCCGCGGTGTTTCGGATGAATACACACGATCTGACCGAATCGGGTTGGTCTATGATGTTAACAGAGGTCTTCCCGCGTTTATGGCACTGAAGTCATTCAAGCGATTCATATCGGCTTATCGAGCCATGGGGTAGCTAATGGCTACCAATTAGATATCTTGTGTAATGAATTATCCAGCTTGGCAGAATGAAAGCATCGACATCGCATGTTAACAACAACTTCCAGTAGTAGCACTCCAATGCAACATTTGGAAGGCTAAATCACTCCATAGTCTGTTGGTTGTGCCAGAGAATTGCAGTTTGATTGCAACAGTGCTAGTCGAACAGTTGGCTTCTCTGCATGGTAACGATAAATGAATGTATTACCTCTAAACAGAAGAATGTGGTTGTATCTTTTTTGAACATTTGCGAGTCAATCCAACCAGCCAAATTTTAAAAACAGTTGCCATAGTCTTGGCATTCTGAGAGTGTTTGTAAGGGCAGAGGAACTGTATTCTTTCAATTCTACAAAATAATGAGGGCACGTGTAACGACTGGCAGTTGGTGGATGTTTCGATTTATTGCATGAGTTACATCCCATTAGAACGAATGGTCATAGCCCACTTCGGGTTGCCTGTTTGCAATAGTTATTGTCAAAACCGCTCGAAATGTCGTCTGCAGTGCATCCTGGTGATGAATATTAAAAACATCCCAGATGTTCTTTACATTGTTCAACCTCAACGACAGCGGCGTGCTTCGTATCCAACATTTTTCCAGGAAAATCACAATGACACAGGATAAGTCCACGATCGTTGCAGACGTAAGTAATGTTATAATCTTCAGTTATCTTGGGCATTTTCAGTCGGAAAGTATTCGCTTCAGGAACCTCTTTGATTTCATCACAGATGTAAAGAAATACCTCCAAGTCTCCACAGTACAACCTTAATTTGACTGTAACAGACCAGCTGTTACTTATCGCAATGCATATGATATAGTGATGTTAGAAAACACAAACAAGATGAATATATTATGACGGGTGACTAAGCTGGAGACACAAGTATTCCAACTCTTATTGGAACATTCCAATTACGAAGTGGGGTATGGTCATTGTCCAAGGTGGATGGCTCACATACAACAGTTCAGATGGAATGAACCATCACTAGGCAAAATCGGGTCAACGAGCAATCACTAGGAAGCAAAAAGCCAGGAGGAATAATGTCAGCCAAGCGCACAGCACCAGACAGAGGTTTACAACTCATCTAACTGGAAACCTTGCTGCATTATAGATTAGAACTCCTGTTCATAAACATGGGCGCAAAAGGCGACAATGGGCGATGCGGACTGACCACTAACACTCTTGATTTACTGGACAATGCGATTTTGACAATCAACCGTCGAGTCGATGCAAACATGAAGAACATTAAAAATGAAATGATTTGATAAATTGTTTGAGACATAACTCAGGACAACCACACAGACATTCTATCTCTGAAAGAAAACTAAGTTCACTGTTTACGTTTGCTGGTTTGCTTAGCTCATTTTATGTGACAGAATCTAAAGACAACGCATATATCTCAGTACATTCACTGTTCTAGACACGGGTTACGTCTAATTCCTGTGTCCGAAGACAGTTGTTCATGTAAATGTGTACCAATGAATGAGGGAAAGTGACCACTTTAGATTAGGGGTTTGCAAAGACTGAGTAAACTGGTTTTGTCAACAAAAGCGCTAGATATCTCAATCTGGTTGTGATCATTTCAGCCGTTACTAAAATGTGCCTTCCAGTTATCATTACTTGGTTGACTAAAACCTGGTATCCTTACTAAACTGCTTCCGACACGTCTACTTAGTGGCTGATCACGTCAAGCTATGACGTGACTATAGTGGTACTTGATGTTCTGATGTAGGGCGGATGCAGCTATTTAATCCTTTTGGAGTAGTGTTTGACTCTTCGATTGGTGCATATTATTGCACAACAGCGGCAAGCGAATGAATGCACAAGCGTTGACTGGACTTAAAGGGCAAACCTTTCTTTGAGGCTAATTCTGAATACAAGTCTACAAGTGGGGACGTTCCATAATCACTTGGTCATACGGGTTTAGGTGACTATCGTGAACATTGTTTTGATCATTCAGTGGGTGAGATTAATCCGGTTTTATTCCGAACACTAGGAATGGAGTCGTCAAGTGAAGTGGCGATCAGATTTCGCACAAATATCCCCCCGAGGAAGCCGTTAGACCGAAACGTATTAGTGGGGAAAATTACGAGTTTAACCATATATTTCGAAGGAAAAGTGGGCACATATTGTAATGCGCCTCATTCTGTGTCGTTACATATTAGACCCAAAGGATGTTTATAGATGCACAGAATGAGATTGTACAAAACGAAATTTGGGAACTCTTTGAAAATGAACAGTAATTTTGATGGATGCGACAATTGCGTGGCTAAGTGCCGATCCGTCTCAAACGTGGTCTGGTACGTTGTTTGACAAACGGAACAAACAGCATCTGTACACATGACGCGATGAAGTAGGTTCTTGTTACTAACGCTTATCCAGATAATTTCATCAACATCAACATGCACGACCCTTGTTGGACATTCTCGATAAGAAGAACGTCTGTAGCTACCATTCAAGATTCATGCAGCGGCAGAGTTGACATCACGTCAAATCACCAATGCTAGCAACACGACTTGTTATGCCGCAAGCTCTCGTGTCATATTTCACTCAAAACGGGCGATCCCACTGAATTTGAAAAAAAACTTGGCTAAAGATGTTGCCTGTTTCTTGATCTATCCAGTTGATTGTTTCTGCGGTTCAGCATACATTAGTCACACTACTAGGCGTTTATCTGAAAGAATCCGTGAAAACTGTCCCGCTTAGCTTTAATCTGGGACAACAAAACGCACCAGTTCATATGTTATTGGACATGTGCTGGATCGCAATCAACCCACAAACACAAAGACAGCATTTCGTACTGTCTATCGGCCACCTTTTCTCGAACGGTCAAATAACACATTCTGTTGATAGCCGAGGTGGTTGCAATCCAACTGCGTCACCCGAATTTGTGTGAGCAGAAACGCTGCGTTCAAACCCTTGGACATCCTTAGCCAAACATTTTCGCCCAACTTGTGAGGCAATTTGTACTCCGTCCACCATCCCAGCCCGATTAACAGTGACTACTTAGGACAGACTTCATTCATGTGCCTAACCATATGGAAGTATCGTTAATCATTTATCCAATTACATGGAGTAATTCATCATAGGTTAGTCACACGTGATGCTCATAAAGCCAGTCGACTCATGGATGAAGCTTCAGTTCATACTATCAAGTCTGCTTACTTTCTCCCATTCAATCTATTCCAGTTTCGCACAAGCCAGAGAAATGAAAAAATGTCAAGGGGCCATTCATTTGACTGTGAGCAATACTCATCATTCGTGGAATACAAGTATTTCAAATTTCAAAAATGAAGTCAACAACAGAAGTTTTGCTTGAAGCTACGCTTGTACATGCAGCACAAAGCACACCTCTATTCCTTAATCCCCTTCTTTCAAGACGTACCGTAAACTTACTGGAAAATAAAATGTCTTACATTCTGAAAGCCGATGTGTCCGATAGCTGACTGAAAATACTCGACAACACATACATTAATAGACCGTTATATCATGCAAAATGGAAAATGTTGGAGCTTAGTTGAATACTCTGAATAATTTACTGCAATCATCGCCTATGGATAAACTGTTTATCACAGATAAAAAAACCTCTAAACTTTAGGTTCACCCTTGTCAAAGCTCGTCAATAGTGCATATCCTCCTCATGGCCTAGAACTGAACGGCGATTAACTTTCCCTAGCGACAATGGTGCCGACTGCTATGCCATAATGTAACACTGAGTTACTTCACCAGACTGCTAGAACACGCACTCGTGAGAGTAGTGTCGAGTTTACCTGATGGTTTGGTGTTCTTTATTGAACAGTGGTCACAGAGTCTATTCTTTGGGAGTTAGTTTCTACCCCGTTTCCTTAAAACTGCCTATGATATAAGGATTGATTCCATTTTGTGATTTCATCTACTACCACCATCTAGCTGATCAAAGCAGACAGGAATTCTGGGTCACATTCACGGTTAGCATATCTACGTGTGGTTGGTACCCAAAAAGAACGTGTTTGATATTCCTATATTTGTGCTACTATCGAGAAGCAAGTAGTATACTCCCATCAGATTATTTTAGCACACAGTGTAGACCATTCGGAAATGTCCTTCATTTAATCATTACGTGCAGTCCGCGGAGTTTCAGTAGTGACTGCAAAATTCACACTAGGTACAATCTGACAACTACTATTAATAAGCTTAGCAATACGTATATCGACTGTCTTGAGGTATTAATTTACATGTACAATACAAGTCTGCCTTGTATAACGGAATTTTCTCATTTTTGCAGATCGGACCAACGAAATTCCATTCAGTTAGTTAACGATCGTTGTAATTAGAGTAGGAGAAAATTAATTCAAAATAGAGTAATCAAACAAATATTGAAATGTTTAAAAAATAGGGAAATGTTATGAGACCCAACGGAAGAATCGATGGATTAAACTAAAGAGAGTATTCCAGATTTGCTCAGAAATGTAGCTACCAGGTGAGCGACATTGTGTCTGCATCAGTAATGGAGTAACGAACGTTTTACAAACATGAATTCGGTGACGTTAAGTTTGACATAACATACAACCATATATTCCATATAGAAATCACAACAACCAACAACGTCAACCTACTTGGAACTACTGGGGTTAGAAAATGAAACAAAATTGGTTCGAACATTTCGAAATTTGACTGGATTGACATGGAGAACATAGGTTAGTGCGTCAAAAAGTCGGTGGTGAAAGAAATGAATCCAGCCGAATTGAAACGAAAATGATATTAACAATAACGTTACAAACTAACTTATCACATTACAGAGTTTTCAAAACCCGAGAAGCGATCTTGAATAACAGAGATAGCATATTAACCGAAAAAACACTAAAATTGCGCAGGAATATCTACAGTTCTCGTAAACTCAGTCAAACTGAGTTCCACTGCCCTAAGTAAATATTCCAATACTCGATCAGCCACATTGTTTACTCCAGCAACGAGCGGAGATTCTCTCGAAAAAAACATAAACCAGTTCAGTAAAACTACCAAATAAAAGGAAAAACAGCTGCCAGAGGATGATGCTTGACTAAAAATGTAGAATCCAAATCGAACTTCGAAAACGGTGCGGGATGAAAATGAAAATGATTGGATTTGACCATAAAATGAGAAACGAGAAAAGTGAACAGAGAATCACAAAGATCACTGAGGTAAACAGCAAAGCAATAAAGTAGGGTGGAACATGAGAATAGATACGAGAGAAGGGTTAAACGTGAAGATAACGTAAGGAAAACATAAAGAAAAAACCACGAGAAGGAGAAGAGAGACGCATATGCTACGTGGTATACACGGCGTTAATGCAGAGTATTGATGAACACCTTACGGAACAGTATCAATTACAATCATTAGAAGGAAGCAAAGTGTCGTCAAAATTGCGCTTGTAAGCGTAAACTAAAGCAATCTACTTGTCCGAAGGCATACTGTTCTCTGTTTCTACACAGTCAAATTGACTCGAAGTTGCAATCTGTTTCGTGCAGTCAGTGTGCGCGAACTCACGACGTGTGTTGAACTCTTCCTGTATTTATCGTCTTCAGGCATTTTGTTTGTCTATTCAAGATCTAAGTGAAACCGTGACTTCTTGTACGGATGATGCCAACAAACTAGAGACACCGCCAACAAAACAA
>JTDE01001310.1:142056-154512 GCA_014338405.1 Paragonimus skrjabini miyazakii | reverse complement strand
TTCCACAAACGTCCGCGCGATATTCTCAGCTGAGATGTCGGGTATGGCCATCGTGTGAAACGATCGATGCATGCCAACAAATGCGTAAAACCGTTCGAAGGTGGAAGTGGGCCTACTATGTCAATGTGAACTTGTCTGAAGCGGGCGTCAGGTACACTGAAAATGCCAGGTGTGGTGATGGTGTGGCGGTGTACCTTACTTTGTTGACAGGATAGACAATGCTTGGCCCATTCACGTACGTCCATGCACATGTTTGGCCAGACAAAACGGTCGGTGATTAGCTTGACGGTAGAACGGATGCTAGGGTGGGAGATAGAATGAAAATTACTGAAAATGTTTCGCCGGTAGTTAGAGGGGACATAAGGTCGAGGTTTACCGCTCGAAATGTCACAGTGTATTTTGGAGTCACAGTGCAGGAGTGGTAGTTGGACAAATTTCAGGGATTGTCGAGAGCGCAGTTGACTGAATTCTTCATTGTTTTGTTGTGCCGCCACTATGGCTTTTAAATCGATCGGAAATGTGGACGTGATGAATGTGCGCGCGAGATAAAGCATCTGCGGCTAGGTTGCTTGGACCATCTATGTAGCGGATGTCTGTCGTGAACTGCGAGAGAAAGTCTAGGTGGCGAGTTTCTCTCGGGGAGTATCTGTCTGGCGAAGTGTTGAAAGCGTGTGTTAACGGCTTGTGGTCAGTAAGGATGGTAAAGTGACGTCCTTCCAACACATGTCGAAAATGCTTGACGGCAAGGTCAGTGACTAGCAATTCTCTGCCGAAGGTGCTGTACCTCGTTTGGGAGGGTTGTAGCTTCCGGGAGTAAAAGGCTAGCGGTCGGATTTCATTGCCAATGATTTGCTGCAAGGCAGCGCCGACAGCAGACTGGGATGCGTCGGTCTTTAGAACTAACCGTGCATGTGCGTCGGTACTCAGATAGCCGAGAGATGTGGCGTTTGCTAAGGCCTGCTTGACGGATGTGAAAGCGGCGGTGGCTTCGGAAGTGAAAACGAACTTTTTGGGGTCACTCTTCAGCAAGTCAGTCAGTGGTTTGAGCACGTCAGAGCAATCGGGGATGAAGCGAAAATAGTAAGTGACAGTCCCCCAAAATCGACGGAGGCTTTTGTTGGACTGAGACAATGGATGATCCGAAATGTCGTTGGCTTTCTCCGGTGGTGGTTTGATGTTCTCTTTGTCGATGCGATGACCGAGAAAGTCAATGGAAGAGGCACCGAAGACGCATTTCGTTGTGTTGATGGTGACGCCATAGTGGTTTAAACGGTCAAAGACAGCTTTCAAGTGAGACAGATGCTCCTGCTCATTGCTGCTGGCGACCAGTTTGTCATCGATGTAGACGAACACAAAGTCCAGTCCACGTAGGACTTGGTCGATGAAGCGTTGAAATGTTTGTACGGCATTCCTGAGGCCGAAAGACATACGAACGAATTCAAATAGGCCAAATGGAGTTGAGATCGCTGTCTTGTCGATGTCCTCAGGGACCACAGGAATCTGGTGAAATGCCTTCACCAAATCTAATTTGGAAAAAATCTTTTTTCCAGATAGGCCAATGGAAATTCATGAATATGCGGAATTGGATAGCGATCCGGCACAGTTGCGTTTTTCAGCGCTCGGTAGTCACCGGTTGGTCTCCAGTCTCCCACCGTCATCTTGGGGACCGTGTGTAAAGGTGATGACCACAGGCTGTTTGAAGAACGAATGATTGCGAGCCGGAGCACTTCCGCAAATTCTTCTTTGGCTAGTCTCAGTTTCTTTGGAGGCAGCCGACGTGAACGCGCGAACCTGGGTGATCCTTTGGTGATGATGTGATGGACAACGTCATGTTTCAGCGTCGTGGTATTGGCTGTTGGTTGGTAGATTCCGGAAAATTGTTTCAGCAGCACCGTATACTGGTTGGCCTCCAGTAAAGCCATTCGAAGTCCGATCGAATTGATGGTGGTGGCTTCACCTTGAGCGCACAAGTAGTGGTGCTGTCTACGAGTTTCCGACGGTTGAGGTCAACAGCCAAACCGTATTTTGTGAGAAAATCGACGCCAATGATTGCGTGTTGGACGTCGGCAATGATAAATATCCAAGGGGAACTTCGGCGCAGTTCGGGGTCGACCGTCAAGAGATGTTGGCCGTAGGTCGCGATTTTAGAATTGTTAGCCGCCTGTAGTGTATACTCCGCAGGTTTGAGGTCGCGTTTGAATTTACCTGGAGGTATAACGCTGACCTCGGTGTCGATTAGCAAACGGAGTTAAGTGGAGTTGTTGTGTACGTAGAAGAGGCGACTGGTGATTTGGCCAGTGGCAGCCGTCACCATTAATGACTGGCCAGGTCGTTTTCCTGATTTGCATGTCCCTCAAGGAGCAGACTGGCATATGCACATGGCTGTGTGAATTTGGGGAAACTTTCACCGAAACGTCTGTGGTAATAACAGATGTTAGAGGTTTGGGGTTTAGAAGTGGAAGGTCGCGAGCGAGAGCGGGATCGAGTGCGCGAGATGTGACGACCCTTCATAAAGCGTCCAGCTAAGTTATTCACAGTAAGTGCCAGCTGAGACACCTGACGTCGAAGGTTATCGAGGGTGTCTGGTTATGGATCAGTGCGAGAGGAACAGTCACGTAAATGGCTGATGGAACGTTTAAAGAAACATTCATGGACCATGTCGGCCATTTCTGCTAACTTTCCTAGTGAAGTGTCAGGGTCTTGTACAGACAAAATAACGGAGGTGTTGAGCGGGAGACATTTGGTCCATAGTTACCTGAGGATGAGATCGTCTATGTTGTTACCGCCGATCAGAGATCTGATGTGGCGGAATAACTGAGAGGGGGTGCGATCCCCCTACCCGACACCAGAAAGCAACTGTTGCAACTTGACCTCGTCTGAAGCCGTGGTACGCTTTAAAACTGCGGCCTTCAGTTTATCATATAAAGATTTGTCTGGCATGGGGTCGAGTAAGTCAATTACTTCGGGGCAATGTCAGTGGGCAACTGTGTGGCCACGTAAAAGAACATGGTGGCCTGGGAAGTGATCTTGCGAAAACGGAAAAATGCTCCTACCTAAGTGAACCAAACGCGGGGTTGGAAAAACCAAACGTAGGTAATTTAATATTAATATCGTTTTCGGAAAATAAACTAACGTCGAAATCAGAATTCATTGGGAAAATCTTGGAGTTCTGAGCTTAGTGATCACGGAATGAATAAAAGAAATATGTATAGTAAGCAAAATGGAAAAAAATTACGCGCTCATCAGTTTATGTAGTAGATTTAAACGCTATATACAATATGATTGTGAATATGAAAGCGAAAAGTGATAGAAAATGAAAACAACTGACTCACAGTAGTTCGTGAAGGTGCGTCGTTTAGAGTTCCACCACACGGATGCGATCTGTAGTGGACAAGTGGGTATGCGCTAGACCCTCGTCCACTAACAATTTAGAACGCCTTTCCTGAAGAGCAGTCGGAACGTGGTCCCAACAGGCATTGAACTAGAGAAGGCAGTGAGGTTTGGAGACAAACCGTACATTTCCATCAATGTTTGGAAATACGATAAGTAGTTAGCTCTAGCTTAGTCGGGAACCAACGGCAGCAACCAAGAGGAGAAAGGAAAGAAGCGCCAGATAGGCCACAGCCCACTCGGCGACACTCAAAAGCGCGCCAGGCGAAAAGTGCTTGTAACCTTCGAGTGTGTTGAACAACGCTGGAAAAAGTTCGGATTGAACGACCTTGAGGAATAGGATAACAGATGAGTCGTTAAGAAAAGAGCTGTGTGCAAATAGTTGCACGATTGAAGAAAGTGGCACTGAGTTTATATCAGGCCTCGTATGGCAGGCATACAAAGTATCATGCGTACAGAATAAACAAGCTGGAAAATACGGTTGCAGCCGGATCCTTAGAGAAGCCACAAGATCGCTGGTCACTACAGATCTATCGTATAGTTCCCAGGTAACTTTAGAGGTCACAACGAAAATAATTACGACTACCGATGAGTTTGGAAATGTGCTGTAATAAACGCGGGTTCCATTAGCCGTTAACCCTCCCAAAGATCTGTACACACTCGACACTGAACGCAGAGAGAGAGCACAGGGCTTGCGACCTTGGAAGTCAATGTATTGTTAATTGAATCAACTCACGTGATTTAAACGAGTGTACATGTGAATTTGAAGAAGGTGAAAAATGCGAAAAACAGTGAGAATTATGCAATACAAAATGCTGTACAAAACGCTACAGAGGGATCACAGTTGCTGCCGGGATCCTTAGATAATCCACACTACCGCTGGTTTCTACAGTTAGAGGAAACCGCAGGCAGATTATAACATTTTTCCCACTCGTATTAGTAAACTAATAGACCAGACTATCCACGAATGCCGTAAGCTCTTTAACACTAGATCACTGGAAAGAAAATTCCCGGATTAATTGTTGGAGAACCTGACCTGAGACGACGCTCTTTGCACTTATCTCCGCATCAGGGAATTTCGTCGTTGCGTAAGAGCCGACTACTTGCTATAAGCCATCAGATTTTGCCTTTTCGTGAAATTTTTACCCTATTTTCCTTTCCCAACTTGAGGTGAGTGAGAGAAGAACAAAGGTCTTCTTTTTATATACCAAATAACTGGATAGCGCTCAGAGAGAATA
This sequence comes from Paragonimus skrjabini miyazakii, assembly GCA_014338405.1. Lineage (NCBI taxonomy): Eukaryota > Metazoa > Platyhelminthes > Trematoda > Plagiorchiida > Troglotrematidae > Paragonimus > Paragonimus skrjabini miyazakii. The sequence continues at coordinate 149,884 of JTDE01001310.1, read as the reverse complement.
CCGACGTTTTGTTTGCACGAACCGGCCTTTTCCAGTAATATATCGCTTACTAGGTTTAACATATCTCGGGGGAGGCGTGGTATAAGTTGTGAGAACTTATCCGCATAGCTTGTTATACGCCGGTTGTTAAACTCTATTTTCAACACGGCGAAACCACAGCTCTGAATCAAGATCTCCGAAAGCAGGAACAGCTAAGGTGATCAGCGATACGGAAGACGGACATTCAGACTTAATGTCCATGGCGATTGAACAGATGAAAACGACATAATATTCAAATAAATATATACGTGTAAACTATACGCACTCAAAACGTAGTATGAGCGGGGGAAAATACCAAAGTCGAATGTACACGATAATATACGACTTACGTCGGGCTCACCAATTTGTAGGATCGATCGCACCGAAAACAACCGGTTGAAAATAACACAGCGAGTAGACAAAGAGTATATTGTTGACTTGCGAGATCGACGTGATAATAAACGGATACAAATACGAAGCGATAACGGAGCGGAATGACATCGTGCACGCAGCCGGTTCGTACGTTCGAGTGCGTGGGGGACTTGTCGGTCTCTCTACTCGTTCAAACAAATGTCCAAGTACATACAAAAGTAGGAAACAAAAAAGAGTACGAACGGCACTCGTACTTCTAACATAATTGAGAATAACGGATAGGGTCACTACAGTAGGAGCCAGGTTGGTCGGATGCAGCTCAGAAAACGATGTGGACGTAGAGGAGGGAGTGCCGAAAATAAATGACGGGAGAGAAACTTAATGAATGGTACCTCGGATCTAATGGCTTCTCGGTTCAAAAGGACTGTTGTAATTAAAATAGCGGAGTTTCGTTGGGATGAATGTAGTACATGTAAACGTTATATACAGTAGATTGTACGACTGCTAATTGTGACAGTACGTTGAAAAGGAAAACATCCTCAGAAAAATTCATTGAACAGAATGCGTGAGTAGAGAAAACCCAAACAGCTTGCGACCTTCAAGAAAAATACGACAAATGCATACGTGCGCTCGAAAGAATTAAGTGACCTAAAAGATTAGACAATTAGTGAGGGAAAAATGCATTACAAGTGCTGCTGCTTACAGGACACGTCTTAACTGCCCAACGGCTGGTGACCGCAGAAACCTTAGCATGACTGGAAAACGGTGTGGTCAGTTAAAAGCTCAATCATGGGAAGATTTCGCTATCCATGTTCCAACGACTCTGGTTAAAACCTCACTATGAGAAAATGCCTAACCGATCCACTCTCCAGACCAACTACCCTGTCGTACTCTTCAGCCTTCTCAGAAATAGCAACATCTTGGACGTGTGATTGGCTGCCCGGTATTGGAGACGACCGGATCCACACTGCTAGAATTCCGGGTAGCCCATTAATTCGAGAGGACCATCATAATTACCAGCAACGAACTATTGAGCTTTTTGTTGTCGACCCGAATAACTGTCAGTTTCAAGACGAAGCCTGGGGTTCCAAATCCATCACCTCCATCAGAACCTACTAGTTGTGGTGCCGAAGCCGTTGATATCTCCACTTCTCCGATTCCTTGGGTTAACCTTGATGCCGAAATTTACCGCATAACTGTTGGAAACCAAGAACCGACGTGTACTCGGAAAATCAACACAAGGGATGTATACCTCGACACCATCTCATGCACGAACACTTATTAGTACATGGCGCTAGTCTCCGGACGCCACGGCTAATAATTCCAATTAATGTACGGAGAAACATCACTTCTTGCAAGAGTGCATTCCGATAGTCTTTCTGTCGCTCCACTGTCCAAGCAAACGCCTCCACCTGACTACTAACGAGTAGTATAGTGCGACCATTCAACCCAACTGCCTCACCATACAGGACTCACCTACTTCGCTGACGTTTTTAAACTCAAACATCCCAAGGTACACACTACACGAAATAACCGACCCTATTCATCTATGGCTAAGAGAATTTGTCACCCAGAGAACACTACTCAAAAATCGTAGGCTCCTCACTGATGACCGTCTAATTACTTTGCTAAATATCGTAGCATAGCGCTTGTGAACGACTCGGCCCGTCAACACCCGACGTCCCGAGACCTCATCACCAATGTGCAGCACGGCTTATGCAATGCACGGTCGTGAACTGTTGTGCCACTTATCGGTGGACTAAAGCAGCTGATCAAGGCAGTGATACTGATATCGACTTTGCTTGTACATTTGACCATGTGGATCACGCTACAATACAGGGCAGCCTCCAATGACCATTTTCTCAATGCATGTGGGAAATATGTGGAACGCTGTTCTTGATCATGTTGTTTCCGCTAAGTCTGTATGGATTTTTAAATCTCGTCTTAACCCTCAACTACTGCTTAATTTCGGACAGTCCATCTTTCGTCTACGTTTCAGGCCATCACTGAGGAACTTGATTCTACGCAGAGCAACAGAATTCTGTTATCAATCCAGTGATCTAATGCCCAAGCAGTTGCAATTCGCATTTATGTATTCAAAATTAACGTACTCATAGCTTGAAATTACGATGATCATGTACATGCGTCCTAACCAAACGACAACCGGGCCACCACCAACCTACCCGGCCTAATTAACACCGAGTACCCGCAGAATAACTCATCCTTGAACAGGACCACCTCGGAGGCGTGCTTACTTTTGTTAAATCGTTCTTTTCCCCAATAAACTCGTGGGCATACAGGCAGCAGATATCCCCCACGGTATGGCACAAACTCCCAGTAACAAACACACAAGTAACCATACGTACATAACATGGACGTAGAAAGACATCAATAATCGCCGGGATCCTTGGAGAAATTGCGTTTTCTTGAACTGTTACACCACTTCCCTGAAAGTACACTCGTCTGATTAACAGATAGTAAAATTTACCGATTAATAAGTGAGAAATCAGGAGTGAAGCTATTGTAGGACGAAGCAAACTGAGATGAGGGAGTAAGATTAACGCAGTAGTTAACTATGATCTAAACACAAAGTCGATGTGTAGGTGATAAAACGGAACGGAGGGCACGCGCGAGGCGTGTTGTGTTTTCTCCTCGTTCAAACAGAGTTTAACCGCGTACATAAAGAGTACAACACAACTGGTGCAAATAAAAGCAGACTTGAAGAGAGTTGGGGGAAAACGAATAAAATCGTCGTACCGCTAACAGCTTAATAGGCTAGTGTCGATATCATGAGAAAGGAGAACCAGTGCTTCAGTAGAACTCAGATTAACCTGACTACTGGTTTGCGATAGTTAGGAATACGTATTAGTAATCAGAAATGCACTTAGCTCAAACCCAGAGCTAGTTTCTACGCCGTAGTAATAACGCAGTACGTCGGCCACGAAATTGCAATATAATCAGTATCTGTGCACTGTAATTATTCATGCAGTAAAACAACAATAGCATATAGTGTTCCGTTATGATTTACAATCATCACATGGTTACAAAACTGAGTACGTAGAAATGAAGAACAGAGTGCATCATAATATGGTATGCTGGCCAAGAATAGACAATAACCCGTCTTTTAAACTACGAAGTTTCATGAAGCCTACTGTCAGATTTAAAAGGTTACTTACATTCCCAGAACAACATACTTGCCAAAGATGATCCGTCGATAGTTTCGACAATCACTTGTACAAAAATACCGCAACCATTATAAAACGCGTCCGCCAACTAATTGTTACTTGGCACACCGTAATACAGTAATCGAAATCGGAGCGCTTCAGCTGTAGGGTAAATTTGGAAATCTATTGCAAAGCAAAAGCGCAGCTACTAGTAAAACCACTGGCTCAAGTCAACTAATTCAGGGTGAACTTAGCAATTTGCATTATAGGCGACCCCAGCTACTACTGAATTGTAAAGTTGTTCTCGACAGACGTCGTTCAATCAAATAATTTCCAAGTACTACTTTCTAAAGTATTTCCGAAAAAAGTCGGTCATGCTATCTAATTTGAAAACAGTGGGACTACGGGTTTCCACTAGGGAACGGTTACTGGGTCACACTGAAACCTCAAAATCTGCGTTGTCAACAGTCACAGAATTCAATTAAAAACGCAAATTAAACACGCGATTAAACCTGAAACAGAAAGATCAACCCTGGTCGAATTGAACCCGACATCACGCACAAGGCCATAAACATTACCATTAAGAAGAAAGCATCAAACCAAAGTATCCCACCACGTGCAACGAACATGCCCACGGAGACAGGTTTTGATGATTGGGACCTGCAAGTGCCTCAGTTTCACATTTTTCATTTTATATTTCGAAAGCCAGTCAAGAAACTATACAGCACTTAAGCCTGTGACGATGCAGTTACAGCTTCGAATGCCGATCAGGCATTATGATCTGCGAGTTTCATTCTAAGGCAGTTTTCCATTTTAATCGATTTCTGCATGTTTCGTCAGTGGAAACCGTCAATGATGGAGTATGAAATTAGTTTGTTAGGTTAAGACAAATAAAGCAGAATCTGTGTTCAAACCGTCTCTTTAAAGTGACATTACCACTTGATGCATGAGGTCCAGCTGCGCAGTGTGGGCTTCGTCCGGATTACAACAAGCGATATAGATCACATGTTTTTGCGATCTACCCAGACTACGAAACCACACGGCCGTCCGACCATTCCACTGTCCCGGTAGGCGTTCGCAAACACCCATCGCTGACTTCCATAAGGTTATGATTGCGCACTGAAATTAGTGCTGATGTGTAACAGCAGATCGCGTGAATAATGAAAGACTCACCTGGAATCAAAAAGCCGTCGAGAACCTTCTGATGTAATGCTTAAACAAACTGTCTTACAAAAGTACAGCCGATGCCAAACAAAGACCTGCATTTCTGACGAATGCCCTTGTTACCTAGAGAGCAGTAGCTACAGACATACGCAGGCCCTAATCACAGTGAGGTCACACAATCTACCGAGGAAAAAAAATCAACAAGTCGAACAAGTAAACTAAAATGTGTCGACACTCGCCTGCATTTCGACAAAAAACTGGAATCGGCGCATAAAGTGAATGCACCCTCTATGTATGCACAGCTGTCACACAATGGCCCGAAATTCGGGCGGACTCGACTGGAGTTTTCCCTCACAGCAAAGCTGATCAATTTGACAGTCAACGCACATGTGCGAGCCAGCATTCATACTATGCACCGAGTCTAGATGGTCCATAAAAAAAGCGATTGTACATACATATTGTAAAGTGAAACCGAAACTCAGGGAACGCGCGTCGTACGTCTTTAAACCGAAACCGATCAGTCTTTGTCCCTCACGTTGCAGTCGGCGGATTGCGCAGCATCCGAATTGAAAACAAGCCAACTGATTGAACCGTGACGTAATGTCCCTTACTGTTTCTTAGCCTTTCCTTACTCTTGTAGTAGTGTTACATGTTCTCGATAAAGGATTATTGATGCACACACACGTTCATCCGCTCGGCTGGTATACTACTACTACTATATATATATATACATATATATATATACATATATATATATATATAATGGTTGTGACATACGTCGCACATGGATCGTCAGACCATCAAAGCATAAATAACAAGGGCGGTCAAGGTAGCCCAGATACGAATCCATAAACGGGGATGACAATCGGGGCCGTTATCACTGAGAAAACCTACGCTCACTTACATCATCAGTCTAATACCCAACACGTGTTTGTGACACATCCTGTCAACAGTGACAAATAAAAAGATGAGTTGAGCACAAAATCGTTTACAAATCATGAAATAGAAATGTTGACAAGAAATCAGGGCATTCCGAAGGAGAAGAGTAATGTGATTCAATATTTGTTTTTGTTTTTCTTCTTATTGCCCGTACGTGGTTTCGAAATATGAGCGGTCCCGCGGGTAGGTTTCAAACCATGCTCTACCTTGGTTCGAAACCAACTCCGGGGCGCAATTTGATGGTCGGAACGAATGCCCACACGCGCCGCTCTAGTGTTAATGTCATGCAAAGGGAAGGCAATAGGGGCGTCGGCACCGAAATCACACAAGCCTTCCAAATCGTCCGTCAGTTCATCTAACATACCGTTGGTTGCAATCGGTTGTACGTCAGGATGCTTCGGTTTAGCTGGACGACGATCGGGCAGACGCTGGTCAGGGCAATAGATTGGCTCATCGGCATGCTTCCCACCTTTGGGTCGTCTGATTGGTTGCTTTGAGAAATGAGGCAGATGAAAAAAATGGGAAGAAAAAGGGTTCATGACTCGACTGCTATTTTAATACTAAGCCCCAGTAAAAGTGAATCAGTGTCGCCTCTAGGATTGAAATCCAACGAATAAAGTAAAAAAAACCATGACTTGTGCTTGAACTGAAATTTTAGTGGTATATAATAGGATGAAAACGTGCAGGCTCATAGTGGCAATAACGTTGCTCAGGATAGTACAGGTCAAACAACGAAAAGTTTGAGTAAAGGGGGAAAACCCCAACTTGACTAGAACACCGTCAACTTCAGCATAGTTACTATGATCGGTAGCGACTCAGCTAGGGATGAATTCATCATCACAGACAGCAATACATCAGTGGTTCACACTGATGCTTAACCTCCACGGAGGAAAAAAGGCCGATACATGAAGAGAGAAGAAAAAGAAGGGAAGGGGGCCTAACAACTAGATACAGCTACGTCAATATTCAAACGTACAACATCAAGGCACCCACACCTTGCAAACTATCAACCAAGCTATAAGGCGTCATCAGCAAGACAACTTCCTTATGGTTTTTACTGCCCCGCGTCATCAAATTCAGGCAAACAGTAACATTCACGCCACTGAGCTCGGCTAGCCATCTCACCTAACGTCTCAAACCACTGACTCTGCGAGCCGCGAGGGCCCCAGCACGGAAGACGAACCCGATCTACAGTGACCAACCCCTTCGTGAACGATTTCATTTCTCTACGCCAAATCATCATCTGTCCACCTCCCACCTTACGCCAGTCGGCCGCAGCATCGGCAAACAGTGCTCGGTGTGGCAAACGACTAGCTGGCATCCTTAATACATGATCTAACCATCTAAGTCTGTGCAAGTGTAAGGACTGAACGAAAGAACTCGTCTGACAATCAGTGCCAAACACCCGCTTCCTAACCTCCTCGTTACTCACTCGTTAGTGTCACCCGATACGAGCGATTGAACGCAGACATCGGTGGTCAAATACCTGAAGACGGTTCAGGTTTTCTACCCTGAGTTGCCAGGTTTCGCTGCCGTGACGTAATACAGCTTTTACTGTTGTCTTATAAACGCGACCCTTAAGATTCAGAGGGATACCCCTCTGTCGCCAAAAGTGCTTCAGATTAGTAAACACCGCTCTAGCCTTGGAAATACGCGCCTCTATTTCATTCCCTACACTTCCGACGCCGCCGCGGATGCAGCTTCCCAGGTATACAAACCGGTCAACAATCTCCATGGAATCGTTATCTGATATTAGATCGACGTAATCACAGCAATCTTGCACCAGCACTTTACATTTTAAGGCTACAAAGCGCATTTCGAAGTATTTAGCAGATGAATAACTGGGCTGACAGTAACGCAAACAATAAAGTTGATGCGAAAACACGCAAACAAACCAAAAACGAAACTGACAATTAACGAGTTTGTCTAGATAACGGTGACCAGGAAGTTTCTGAACTGTCTTGACATCATTTTCACGAAAATGTGCAATAATTAACAAAATCAAGATGGTGAAGTTGTAACTGAACACAACTGGGCACTAAACCAAAGATGGTGAACAAGCCGAGTAATGACAAGTCGACAGCTGATTGGTCAAGTCAGACAATAAAAACCTCTGCACCGATGAACAAGGCAATATTCAACTGACCGAAATATAACAAAAGTGAAGCGGC
>JTDE01001310.1:116797-141793 GCA_014338405.1 Paragonimus skrjabini miyazakii | reverse complement strand
ACTACTAATCAGCACGACTGTACTGCTCCATCGCCAAGACACCAGCGCATTAGGCCAGCTGGCTAGGCAACGAGTTTGGTGACGGATATGTCAAGATAACACAGTGCGTTTGGTTACGTACTTTTAGATGGTGACGGTTCGATTATGAGGTGGGCTGACCACTGAAATGCATAGCGGAACAAAGATATCGTACTGTAACCTCGCATTACAGACAAGGAAGAATTGGGTACAGTTCGATTATCCATTAGTGAAAATCAGCGAAACGCTTCAGCTACAATAACGCCGACCGTAGAAGAATGATGTTAAAGACGTTTACGGAAATAACTGAAAGGTTTAGTGAAATAAGCTCAATGAACAATCCAAAAACATCGCACACCAGGGATTGTTACGGACAGCGCCACAGCATTCACAGTTGAGGGACTAAACTCATAAAAGAGTTTGGGAGTTATGAAGGAGCCATTGTATCTCAAAGGTAATATGCTATCATAGCATTAAAAAGCACAGTCTCAAACACTAGTTTGTAATGAATCAAATCCCCAGTATCCGCTTTGCGATTGGTAACTCCAATATGAGAACCATACTCAGTGACAGTGCCATTGCTCCGTTCAGAGAACATGCAGAAAGTACACCAGTGGGCCGCTAAAAATTTGAAACCAGCTAGCGTTTGCCTTAGGTATCCGTTACAATGTGACCAGCAGAGTAGGATGCAAGAAAAGTAACCTGAGTTAGAGAAAATGAGTGTCCAGTCTGTCAGCGCACCGGTAGCCCCGTTACAATCCGAATGTTTTGAAAAAAGAAATCATAAACACCTTTGTTTTATGGCGTGATACAATCTAAACAACGAGGACAAGTCATGAAAAGATAGCCCTGGACTATCACGTGCTTAAGCCGCAAACAGACTATAAACAAACTCAAAACAACCCGAAACTTTCTGAGAAAAGCTTCCTCACGGATTCTGACAGTTTTACAAACCATATGAATAAAGTAGTGTGAAAAGTTAATCATAGCAATCATCAGGCGCATTGCCGGTTCACCTTTGTGTGTTTAAGGCAGGCCAACAAACAAAGGGGAAAGTATGCCCGTTGATTTTGTTTTCTCAAGTGTCGTAGCGCTCAGGTGATCTCGGCTGTCTGACATTCGGCATTTTCAGCTTTGCGTCGTACCCGTGGGCGTTACGTCACGCGCTGCTGTTGCTCTTGATAAATGTCCACGAAAGAGCAGAGTAAACAATGAGTACAAACGTGTAGGGAAGTACTATAGAGAAGGAAGAAGCAATGATGCCTCAGGAAAGAAGTCAACAAGCTTGCGGATACAGGCTCACCACTGGCTATGACACACGGCAATGTCAGACAGTATGTCCAACAAACGGTCTACGTTATTGCGAACTCTACAACAGCGGGAAAGCATCTATAAACTTTCTTTAGCGGGATAGTCAAAGACTTCAACCACACTATCACCTGGTCTCCCCATGGTTTTCTCCAACTATCAGCAGTCTGGTAAATGGGAATTGTGGTAGTGCTATTCGTAGTTCGGATCGATGATTTAGGTGTTCAGATGTTCGTCGAGGTTAGCACTTAGGTTGCAACCTAAATACCAAGCTCAGCGAATGTTAGAATACTTATACCAGCAATCACGCAGCAATGCACGGTGCGGTAAATGCTTTGTGGGCATACGGAATACGTGACTCAAGCAGCTTAATCTCTGTATTTTCACTATCTCGGTTATCGGTCGCGAACTTCCACATACCTCGAATACACATCGATGGAACGTCGTATTTATCACCCAGGTAAACTGTCGAGGGCGAGTGGTTGTATACTGAGAATATGAATACATCTTCTGCACGAATCGTCCAGGTCTCTAACCCTCAGAGATTACACTGCAAACCCTGTGTTTAAAGGCATTAGCTAGGTAGTGCCTGCAACAGTAAACATACGATCCGTGCTCACCCATCATTGTAACAGCACACCATACAGATTGGTCATATCCCTTAATCGGTTTAGCATGGCTCTCATGCACCCCATACACTCAATAGCATACAGCTAGGTACATGAAAGAGGTTCCATTCTAACAGACTCCGAACCTCTGAACGCTTCTTTCAGGATGCCGTTCACAACAAACTTAAAAAGAAAAGAAGAGGTCGAATACCCCAGTCGAACGCCACCTGAAGTGAGGAACCCTCAAGGCAGCTGCTCACAAATATGCACTCTACACTCAGAGTGAGTATATATCGATCCCCATAAGTTTACTTCATTAAAACTCACTGAGGCAGAAACATCTTCATAGAGAATGTCGGTCAACCGACTCAAAAACGGCCTATAGGTTCAGAGAAAATTGCGACCGTTGGATATGGAAAAAAGTGCCTATGCTTCGATGTACGTTGGAAGTCGCAGACAAAATCGATATGCTGGCGACTGGGTGAGGAACTTGCTTGTTCTCTGACCTGGTTCTATCCATGTCTGACAGCACACAGGGACACAGTTAGGTAAACTTTCCTTTGCCTTAGAACCCAAGGCGATCAGCATTCCGACCTACCTGACCGCGAAATTCGGTTTCATCATTATCAGAAATCCTGAGAAAAAACTGCTGATCCACAGCATTATCCAGGTGTAGCGAAAAGGCGTCCAATAAAGTACGATCCTTATTCTCCAACACGCTAGTTAGCATGCCACACGCGCGCTTGCGTTTATGAGTCAACATTTCAGTCCACAAAACCCCCAGGTTTCCCCTCACGCGTCGTGTGCACTTCCGTCCGGTTTATGTGTGTGATTGGCGCTGTCTATCCGGGGTTTCTTCGCCTGCCAATCTTCATCCGTTGGTCCGATTTCGTTGAGCAATGGCCCGTCCGGTCGCTCGTGTTGTCCTCTATCTATCCACAGCGGGCTGTTTTCGTATTCCACGGCAGTGTCGAGGTGTTTCCGCGAGTGTTGGAATAATCGCGCCTCCGATTTCGTCGTCCATTCTATTCTGCCTGCCATGTCTCGCCCGTTGGTCCGATCTGGTCCAGTGAGGACTCATCCAATTGCCCGCGTTGTCCGCCATCCGATCGTTGAGGGTTTGTAGACGTGCTCCCCACCCCCTCCCCGCGTTAGGGTACTCCGCCGAGTGTTTGCATACTCGCACCGCCGGCCTGACAATTCATCACACAGGGACGAATTCAGACGAATGACGTCACTAGAATCATGAGGGCGTGTTTCGTAGACACAACACACATCCCGTCCCTGGGTAAAGTGCACGCCTGGGCAAACTGCTGACCTGCGTGACGCAGAATGCAGACACTCAAAGCGCCAATGTTTACCAATTGTTTTGGCTTGAAGAGAGAGTTCAGAGCAAAGCAGGAAAAAGGTGAAAATTAGTAGACTGGTCCGTTAAACCGACGATAATTTCTGACACTTCTCAGTCGGTTATTCCGCGGAACTGGGATGATTTGAGAGACTCAGGCTACGAACCATCAAGAGACAGGGGTTTCTTGAGGAATCTACCCGTAGCCAGGCTCAAGAGTTTGAATCATTTAGCATAGGTTCGCCTAGCAACAGGACATAGTGAATAAGACATTGATGTTTAGTTCTGGCTATTGCTGTGTGAAGTGAATGTATCTGAAGCTACATTAGGCTTTCGAATTCCAAAGAAAGTATTTCGACCACATTGGATAACGTGTCGGAAGTCACCAGGTTTGTGATCAGAGTGCCGCTGTTTGTTCGAGCGTACATTTTCCCCATCGCATTCTTCCTTACTCGGAAGACGGCGGCGTTACAGCTACAAAAACAATTGTGCTGTGTTCGCAGGAACGTGCTTCACTGTGCAAGCTCGCCCACGCAGTGGATATTGTGAGATACAACCCTAACAGTTGTGCTCGTGAAATATTCAATCATTAACAACCAACATTTCGATATCAGTGAACAACCCTCAACAGGATAGCTTTAAAACGTTTGTTAGATACCGACGCTTGATTAATGTGGTCACCCTCATTATCAGTAATATTCTCCTGTGGACAGGCTTGATGCATTGAGGACTTCGGATAAGGAAAAGTTCCAAGTAATGCAGAAACAATAGAAGACTGCCAACCGTATGAAGAATATTTTCGGTTCTTTGGTGTGAAGAAACTGACCACGTAAAACAGTAAACAAAACAGTGACATTTTTTACTCAAACGCTGCAATATCTCACGCTGACCCTCATCTCTTGTAATCGGCAAACAGGCTGCAGGCTTCGATAAGGCAACGGGTACAACTCATAATCAAAGTCTCACCAGGACATAGGTATTTCCTTGACGGATGCTTGGTTGTATCAATTGAAACTCTGTGGTCCTCCTTTCTCCCGCATTAGTCAGCCCAAATTTACCAGAACAGGACGTTGACATTATCAACACAAATGATAATTAGTCTATGCCCACATTATCGGCACTGTGCGGTGCGCACCCGGTCCTCAAAGCGCTTTGTGTGTATATGATCCAGTTGTTGTGACCGCAAAAGACGCTTAGCCTGAGAATCCGTTTATTGTGCGATCTCCCATACAGGTCAAGTTAAAAATTGGACCACAAACGCGTACGCTCATTTGCTTGGCAGACATGCATTCACATACATTGGATGACAGTACGTTGTCATTCGCCTTGGTGGAACTTCTCCCATAACGAGTACACACTAATCCGATAGTCTCTTCTTGTCCGTCGTCTTCGTGGCGTTCGGAGCTTGCTCTTTTGCTTCTGAATGTTGCCTGTGAGTAACAAACTACTTGTCAGTAGTATACTACTCACAACGAAACTGCTTTTCATACAACAGATTAACGTTGATCCAGCCCATTAATCTGTGATGACCACATAATTTTATCGCGGCTATTTTACATACATTTGTGCATGACCCATATTTATCGAAAAGCAATTCAAATGAAACTTCACTTTCGAACAATGAGTGATCTTTTGCTGAAAACAGTTGCTGCTGACTTATTAATAAATAGGGGTTTGTAGAAAAATGAGATAGTTAGGTAGTTTGGTCGCTGGTACTGTTCATCGCTATTGACGTTTAGCGTTATATTCCCCGCAAATTTTACTATTGTAAAGCATGTTACCCGCGTGATACATCATCTCACAAAGCACAATGGAATCCAAGACCGTCATCTAATTGAAAGATTTAAAAGCCTCATGGAGGTATAGCGTGATCGGATATTTCGAGAGAAAAACGCTCTGGATACGTTTAACAAGGGGCGTATGTAATTGTGAAGATTCGACTCATCGTGGGAATCACTAGAAGTAAAATGAATGAATGACCTTAGTTAATACGTTATTGAAACTCGTAAGCCACAGGTATTTTCTCCGTAACATCCTTCACTACATAAGCGCAAGTAGTCATGTTATATCAGCTCAATGTAATCCGATATCCGCATGAAAGGATCATAAATTTAAACTACGAGTCTTCCTCATTCAGTGAGAATAGGAATGGGATAGATGAGACAAAAGCAGATTGAAGCCATGTCGAACAATCAGATTTCATTAAACTGATCAAAATGTAGAGGAATACAACTTCGTAGATGCAGTACCTTATTTTTGTAAACTGTGTATTAGAAATAACATCCCTTTATAGGACTGCGTAGAGATTAACTCTCAACAACACAGAATGTGTACAACTAATTCCAAAGAGGCGATGCACACAAGGAAAGCGATAATAAATAAGGCAAGGATATGCACGCTACTGACAAATAGTAACAGGAGAGAAACCCAGATACAACACCTTTTAGAAAGCGGTCGACCAGAAAGTGCAGGAAAATACGAAGGCTGCAAGCAGTTGAGAGAAGTTCAAAGGATCTTAGGTAAGATCCTCTACTACCTATCAGTAATCAAAATATCGCTTAAAAAGTTTGGCGTTTTATGTGGTTTCAACAGGAAGAAAAGTCCTAACCATGCTGTTATTGACTGAAGCTAAAAGATCTGCTGTTTCTCCTATCAAAACGATCTGGTAAACTGCACAGTACAACGAACGCGGCTGAGCATTTGCAGTTGTGAGATCAGGGGCGCAGTGGCCAACACGACTGCTTCGTGAAAGCGTGGGCAGAAATCAAATCCCGGTCGTCGAGAAGATATACAACACTGACGGACAGTAGCAAGACCGAAAACTAGAGACCAATGCTTTCACCGGAAAGCAGCCAGCCGGAAAGTCTATGAGAATGTGAAAACTGTGATCAAGTGTGAATGATTTTCAATTTACATACATAAATATCCACTCGACAATCAATTAGTTCTACAAAAACTCGATGGCCTTCACCAACTATCGAGAGATTTAGGCGAAATCGTTGAGAGTAATTAATTTGGTAATAAGAATAGCTTTCCCTTACACACGACGGAATATACAACCATTCATCTCATAGTAGCCCTCGTACAGAAGGCGAGCTACAGTGGGTCGGGTATGTCAATTGCAATCCCGAAAATGATGGTAAAATCGAACAAGTCCTTTTGTGTGCTGATGCTGTGAGTAACTGGTAATTTAGCCATATCGCGTCATGTTGCCGCTTGAAGTCTAAGATGTGTCGTTCTAGTTCAAGCAAATATACCTTCCGTGCTCAAACATAGCTACACTGGTAAACGCAACATGTATGCGTTTTAGAAAGAAATAGGCAATTGGAAAAGTTTACTTAACCATCATGAACCACACGTCCGTAAACAGTAGTATCGTGGATAATGACGTCTGGTGTATCAATGGATTTGCCCCTAATCGGTTCGATCTAAAAACCGAATGCACTTGCATGGTTTGTGATCGATGAGAATACACGAAGTGACCGAATTGGCCCACAACACACATTCCATGATTTCGCTGCCGTCCCATGTAGCAATTGTTGTTTATGTCACAGTAGCCTCAAGGATGGGTATTTATGTAAGCCTTAATGGATAATGATTACCGAATCTTGCCAGAATTACACGTACATACATAACCAATCGAACATTTGTCACGCTTGTCAAATTGTTCACGGGACCCTCTGTAACCCGAACCAGCACACAAAATTCAATTGAAATACAGGACTTTCCGACAATATAGAGCATAGTGGTTTAAGAGAAAACGTTACGGATCAGAAGCGAAGCTAAAAATTGAAAAACAGCGTAAGCGGCTTATGCGACATAATTCAACAATGGTATGGAATAGAACTGATAAGGAAAAGCCAAGCAATAGCACGGAAAGATCGACAAGAAAAGTAATGACTTCGAAAGAATTAGTACATATGTATATAAATATATGTATATGTATACAGTAAGGCCACATATATAAGCTAACTAAAGCGGGGACAACCTTATACACCCAACTACAAGAAACAAAGTGCTTACCTGGGTTCCACGAAGAGATTTGACAAACCGTCGTGAGAAGTGAAACTGCAGTTGTCCATCCTCCTTCAGTGTGACGGGAATTCGGCGGAGATTGGCTTGAGCGCATGAGGGACAGAAGTAAGTGTCTGTCCGTTTGGTTGGTCTGAACAGGCGGAACAATTGTAAGAGGATGCTCCGATGAAGCAAACAGCAGTACAACGATGAATATGCTCTTAAAAAAAACATGAATGACCCTCACCGGCAAACTATGGATATGGATGGTCAACTGAGCTCTTTTAAAGATAGGTAAGAGTAAGAAATACAGCAACAGTAACTGGAGATGGAAAGTAGGCTAACTAACGCGCTCCGACAAGCAAAGCATCATAAAAATACAATTCAGAAGTCTAGAGCGCTGAGCGGAACATTTTGGGGGTCATTTTAACTGGTGTCATGATCAATACTGTTATCTTGATGTCGTGGTCGGGCTTGTGAACTGTTTTGACCTGATGGGCTATGTTGGCCAGGACATCGGTCCTTCCAGATGCAATCTTGTCAAATAGACCAAAAAAGAGCAGTCAGACGAAAAGCAGATGCGCCCATAGCGTTGTATGTCGTACTACTGACCGCGTAGGAACGTTTATGTAGTGAAGCACGATCCTATGAGCATACAATATAGTGTTTTATTTTACAGTTGCAGTACTGCTGACTTCTGTATCAGGATCACCCAACGGTTGACCGTGACTGCCGGTGTATTATCCAACAGCGTCGAGATACTCCCAGTGTAATTCAAAAGCCCGTTGTAGCTTCGAATGTATCCACTGTACGCAGCAGTGCTCACAATCAGATATTAATGCCTTATTCACTGCAACATCCAGTTATGTAAACCGCTCACCGTCAATTGAGTCAGATTTTTGAGTCATTGGCTTCCGGTAGGGTTATCCATGAAAACCCTGTGTCCTGTTGTCTCAAAGGTCAGACTTTCAAGTCAGAGATTCAGGGTGAGGTTCCTCAAGTCAACTCCCTTCCACGGTATAAACGACCGGGAGGTATCGGAAGTTACCGTTCTTCTGGCAATGACATCATTCAACCACTACGACTTTCACATTCTGTTTTACCCTCTCTGTGCCCTCGAGTGATAACTGTTTGTTTAAAATCAAGAGAGCTGGTAAACATTGGCGCCTGTAATGTTCGTACTCTCCGATAAGTTGGTCAACACCTTGTTTTCGCAAATACTCTTTCAAGTCTGGAGCTTGATATGTGCTGCGTGTCGGAGATGTGAGTCTACGATTCTAGCACTGTTGTCCATTTGAGTTCACTTCTAGATAACTGTCGATCCAAGCGCTTCACTCTCACGGTTTCTGGTGACGCCAAAGCCGAACCTCGCGATAAAGCTGGAGTGGGAATCGTACTAAGATCCAGAGCAAAGCGATGTTTGTTCGAGTGTATCCTGGTGAAAAAGTCGCCTATGCGCTGTCAGACTTAATACATCGATTAGAGTCTGCCAACGCAAATCAGGAAAGCGTCGGATATTCACATCCAGAGAAGTGACTGAGAGTTGTGCTTGGTATCCGAAAACAAAACACTGATAATGGCAAAAGACTGCTCGGCTGTGCGCTTATCAGTCCCCGTATTTTGAGCGCCACATTTCAACACAGGAAGAGACACTGTGTTACACGGAGATCTCCATGTGCTTCTCAGCCGTGGACACAGTTCGATCATATAGCAGTCAGTTACAGATGGCGCCACTCCGTTAAGGACCCTCATGCTTTTTGGAGCAACCACCTAGACTCGGATCATGCTGTTGTGTGTGCTCGTTTTGCTTTGTCCAGTGTAAAAAGGTTACACGCTCGTAAATGCAAAATACTTAACTGGCATTCGATCGAGGATGGTGTAAAGAACGCCTACCAAGAAACACTGGTGAACCAATTGCCCAGTTCACATCAGGTGAGAGAACCTATTGAACACTGGGAACAAATCGCAGCGGCTACGAAAACATATTGTGAGGAGGTATGTTCCGAAGAAGATGTGAGGCTGCGATAGAACTGGATTTCTGTCACGTCCATGGACTTCATGAAAATGCGTCGCTCGATTCCACCTGGTTCTGAATATAATGATCACCGTCGAGAACTTAAACACAAGCTCAAAGTCCGTGAGCATCACTTGATCAAACAGTCGAAAGAGACGGAAAAAACCTTTATATCTGGGAACAGTAAGAGGTTTCTTCCCCAATCCGTGGTTGTACGGGACATCGAATCGGTGTAAATGAGACCATATGTGAAAACGATGGTTCACCTATCACCAGTCAATCGCGCCGACTTGACAGGTGGGCTGAACATTTTGAAGAGAAGTTCAGCTGGCCTCAACCAAGTCATGTGGACGACGAGACCCGAATGCTCAGTTACTGCGCTCCAGCCAGCCCTCTATCGGAAGCAGAAGTGGTCCTGGAGCTTAAGTTACTGAAGCGTGACAGGACTCCTGGACCAAAATTCCTTTCCTTCTCACTTCAAGAACGGTGGAGGAAGGTTGACATCGGAACTGACACAATTCTTCCAGGCGATCTGGGAAGCTGAAGAAGTACCTCGTGACTGGCACCTATCAATAGTAGTTCCCGTTTTCAAAAAGAGGGATCAAAGTCGATGTGACAACCATAGGGGAATCAGTCCAATGTATGTTGCGTCGAAGTTACCCACTGGCCTGATCACCATCATCATATATATCAACAGTTCATTGGTTTACACTGATGCTTAGCTGCCACACAACCACGAAGAAGAAAAAGCAAACCCTATATAGGAAGAGAGAAGAGAAAAATGAGGAGACGGGAAGGGACCTAACTACTAAAAATAAATTCGTTTACACTCAAACATTCAACATCAAGATGCCTCATTTTACGTCGGCTCACTAGGCTCAGAGAAATTAAGAAGAACAGTCAAGATTCCGATCTGGCCAAGGGTACGTTGATCACATTACCTTGTGACGGATCTTGGATCATCAGCATTCTTGTAAGCAGCCGACGGTCGTGGTCTTTCTTGTCCTAAAGGTTGATTTCGATTCGGTTGCTCGCAACGTTCTCTGGAGCTGTCTTCTTTGCAAGGGGCTACCATGCAAATGCGTGAATCTGCTGAGATCACTGTATACTCACTCCCCAAGCAGGATGAGAGTTTATGGACAACAGTCGCGGGTGTTCATCACTTCTTGTGGTGTCCGTCAAGGTTGTTCGATTTCTCCCCTCCTGTTTATTTTTGTCACGGACGACATTCTGGAGGGTGCGCTTCGGAAATGCAGTGGGCTTGGTGTTGAGCTACTTTCTGGCGCTAGATCGACAGATCTGGAGTACGCGGACGACATTGTCTTATTTAGCCCCTCCGCCGAAGACATGCAGACCATGCTGAACAGGGTGAGTGACCGAGCTGGTTTGTATGGAATGCGCTCCGCACTTTCAAAGTGCAAAGTGCTGCTTCAAGACTGGAGCATTCCCACTCCTACTTTCTTTATTACCGGTTATTCGCTGGAGACTGTGGACAGTTTCACATACTTGGGTAGCACTATCTCATCAGCCTGTAATATTGCTGATGAGATATCAGCGAGGATTGTAAAGGCACGAGTTGCCTTTGCCAAATTGCGTCATCTGTGGCGTCGGAAAGACGTTAGGTTATCGCTGAAAGGGGGGTATATAATGCTTGTGTCCGTTATACTTTGCTCTATAGTTCGGAAGCGTGGCCCGTTCACAAGAAAGATACCAGTAGGCTTGCTGTGTTTGACTATCGTTGTTTCCGTCAATTAGCCCATATTAAGTGGACTGATCGCATGAGCAATGTGGCCATTCGCCGGCGCGTGCTCCGGATCGCTTGAGATATGCGATCAATTGATCAACTACCCAGGTTGCACAGCCTGAGACATACTCTGTATGTCATCTGATCGTTTACCATACCGGGCATTATATACTGAGACCACCAACAGTTGGATGAAACCGTGTGGTCATGAAGCAACAGCACGGTCATGAAAAACATTTCGGTTCTTAAACACGATAGGGCTGTCCCCAGATGATCTCGTGCCGACACTTTTCAAAGAAGGTGGAAATGCGTTAACACAAGTCTTGAATCAGATTTCGTAAACTTGCATAGGTGATAGAGCTTAACTCACTGTACTGAGGTCATTCAATAATAGTTCCGATACGCAAGAATGGAGTCCGGATCTCTTACAAAAACCATGGCGGAATTAGCTTGATCCCAGTTATTATTAGGATTCTGGAATCCACTACATTTTGTCGAATCACTATAGCTCGAGAACCAGACGTCGGGAGAAAACAGGCAGGGTTCTATTCTGGACTAAGACATATTGATCGAATTTTCAAGCATCGCCAAATTCAGAATAAGCGTCGTGCCAACCGTTGGCTAACAATCGCAGTCTTTTTCGACTATAAAGGTACGTTTGACAAAGTGGATCGATCTACATTCCTAGAATCACTTTGATGCGGTAGTGTATCAAATAAGTATGTGGACATAAGGTAGGCGCTTTTTCCCCATATTTAGACAAGGGCTGACGGTGAACAGATTTAGCACCAACAGAGACGTAGTCAAGGCTGTCCACTTTCACCTCTTCTGTTTAGTTTAATGATATATGAAATAACGGAGAGTTGTCTGCGACACTCACAAGATGCCATGTGGACCTCCTACCCGGTGAAAGACTGAATGACGTCGATTATGCGGACGACAACGTAGTATGAAAATTTCTAAAAATGTAGTGCATCAAATAGGCTTGTGATCCAAAAATTCTCAGGTAGGGAAGTGAAAGAAAAGCTGCGACCTCATAATGTAATGATTCTGATGTGAACACCCTGTTGAGGCTAGGATTGAAACTGATCACAGACTCCATTTTCTAGAGCATGCATCGACACTCAGGAGTCTACTCTAAGGGGGAGAGTCACCAATGTATGTTTTTGGGAGTCATCGAACATCAAAATTCATCGCAGTTTGGTAAAGTACGGGCGATTCATATTTGGTGTGAAGCTTGAAGGGCAGCCTTTCAACAAAGGCACACCAGTCAGCAAGGTTTCCAGAAGACACTTGCTCATAGTGGCTGCTCGCCATCGACAGCACGGAAAAATTACAGGCAGACCAACGATGAAACCTTCCCACCTGGCTATGCTAAGGGATCACAAGCTGCTAATTACTGTCTTCGGATCAAAGAACAAACTGGCCCATGCGGCCAATTGACCATAACGATTGGCAACGACAATGCTCAACTACAACGTCAAATCCACAGTAAGTAGTCGGCAAGAGGACGCTCTCCCTCGCCTGATTGGGTGGTAAAACCTTGATCCGAAAGAGGTATCAGTTACAGTGGTGTCTATCGAGACAAAAATTGTTGTCATTCAAGTACTCTCAGTCGCAACCACGAAATAGCGCACCATGATCCAGCTTTGTTAAAAGCATTACAAATTGACCCAGTAAACAGGTAACTAGAAAACTACAGTCCCGCAGGAGACAGTCTGAGGGCTACGGAGTATCAGTGGAATTAAAGTATTGCCTCTCAGTTATGCCTACTGGCTAAGTATGACTATCAGAGAGAGCGATGACTTAGAAAAGTCACTATTGGCATAGAAACGTTGCCCGCCTTTCTGTTTTCTGCTGGTCGGGAACTCTGGCACAAACTGTCGGTGTGGCTGTTCTAGACCGTCACGAAACGGCCCAGCTAATTGCAACATACCCTGCTAATTGCATCAGGGAATTACCCAGTGAAACATCCTGAAATTCACGGCCCAGAACAATCGCAGTTATTTATCTTATCTCTCAACGTAACCTTACTCTACTTTCATTGAACATTTGATAAACAGGCAAAGCACACCCGAGTGTTGCCCACAGGTACTCGAACGATGTGAATTATGTGAAACCGGCCGGAAAAAATTATTTCGTTAAC
Source organism: Paragonimus skrjabini miyazakii (assembly GCA_014338405.1). Lineage (NCBI taxonomy): Eukaryota > Metazoa > Platyhelminthes > Trematoda > Plagiorchiida > Troglotrematidae > Paragonimus > Paragonimus skrjabini miyazakii. Next base: position 128,596 of record JTDE01001310.1, on the reverse strand, counting down.
ATTTCAGTGAAATTGGCAATGTCGTGAGTGGTGTTTCTACTAAACTGTGTTGACCGAAGCGAATACCACAATTCTACAGCTTCACACTTTAGTCAAGGCGCTCAATGGCTTGTAGGTGATAGGTCGCGTTCGGTGTCATACAGAAACCAACTGCAAATCACGGATCATTACGTAGTCAAACTGACTTAGAGAAGAAAACAACAGCCACACGAATTAAAAAGAGAAACTAAACAAAAGAGACACATTCTTACATAAATCTAAAAATAAAAGCCCTGATTAAACTTCTAACACACTTGTGGTCAAGTCGTAAACCGGCAACAACTATAAACGTGAATGAATAGGCCTAATTTGGAATTTAAGGCGATGGTATTTTAGTTAGACTTTATCTGATGAGAATGAACCACGAAAGGCACTAACCTGAAACATGAACCACACCACAGCAAATGTGTCCGAGGCTGAGTGATGCTCATACCGTTCAAACCGACGAGATGAAGACCAAGGTGAAAAAGTACATTTTGCATGGCGAAATCAGTGGTCAGGCAGGCCACAACCAGTGTCGGTTGGTCGCCGGTATCCTTCTGGCTAGAAATGCATCGCTCACGCCTGAAAACACAAACACAAAAGGAAGAATAAACACAATAAAATTAAGTGGAAAATGGCGTGGAGGGAAAGGTGAACACGGTAAATAAAGGAGCGTATTGACAGAAAAACCCATACATCAACAGCACAGAGGCAAATCACTGAAAACATACCTTGGCTTCTACAAATCAGCACATGGAATGACAGCAAGTATATCATGCTGCAAAACTAAAACATCGAAAGTTTTATCTGAGAATATGGAACATTAAATATTATCGGTATTGCAAAAAGAAGGTGCTGTTGCCTGCAGTACGATGACTTGTGGACATAATGAACATCGGTCCTAAGAGCTACTATTGTAAACCCCGTCATCTAGAAGACAGAAGTAGCAGTAAAGAGGCTATGACGAACACCATATGCGAGCCTGTAACGCCTATAATTATCGCACACCAACTGAACTAAGGAATACCTACTTCTTCCCATTAACCAATACACACAGCGTACTATGTACTTCATCTATACGGTTCACCTAAGAATGTAACTAATGCACCAATATCACTGACGCAGAAAGGAAAACGTCACACATGAGAAAAACGCTTCCATTATTGAACAGCAACATGTATGCGGCTCACAACGACGGTTACCTGCAGAGAAGAGCAAGCTATGGACAGTAAGCAACGAATGAGGCAGTTGAGCACCAGTGTGAGCCACTGATTTATTTCTGTCTGTGATGATGAAGATGATAATGATGAATGAGGTAAAGAAGAGAACTGTGGTGAAAATTCATTCGATTCACTGCTTATCCAAACCCCGACGCAATAGACGATCAAGCAACAGAGTGGAAATACGATGTCGTCAACAAGAAGGTCCCCATGCAGCTTTCACTATCCCGCATCATTAATTGCACTTATTCCACGGACAATTCGGGTAAACGACAATACTCATGCCACTAGGTTGGATTAACCATCATCTGACCAAACACTTCTAGTCCCCGACTCTGTCAGTTCCTGGAGCCCCAACCCAAGAGGAACCCGATTAACGGAGGCTAACGCTTCGGATATTGGCGCCATTTCTCTCGGCCAGGTCACCGTTTGTCGACTGCGCACCCAGTCAGACACGATGTCGACAAAAAGTAGTCGGTAGAGTCGATCACTAATTAGCATCTTTAGCATGACCTGACAGTCATCACTAATATATATCTCCCCAACCACATCGTTGCTAATCGATAGGTGTCACCCGATGCGAGCGATCGAACGCAAACAACGATTGTCAAATACACAAAAATGGTCCACATCCTACAGTATCGATGACCCTGTTTCGCAGCCGTGAAGCAACACGCACTTCACACTCGCCTTGCATGCGCGATCATGAGTTTTAGACGCCTGGTTCAGTGCACACCACTCTAGCCATGGAATTTCGAACGTCTATCTCACGCCACATGCCTCCACCGCGGTAATATAAAACGGTTACTAATCTTCATACATTTATCCGACGAAAAATGTGCGTAATCACAGCAGTCTTGTAGAAACACTGATGCTGCAAACCGCAATATGAGTTACTCGTCAAAGGTGAAATAACGTCCAGTATTGCCCATGCTCTTTGAAAATCACCGGCAACACCTTGTCGTCATGGTACTTACCAGTCTGCCTGTCTGTCATAAGGCGGGAGTTCAACGCCGGTACAGTGTTTGTCACAGTCAGTGATCCACTACTTCGTCTATGACCAGCATGAACAACGATGATGAAACTGGACATTCTTAACGTGTGAAACCGTCAGACAATTCGCCATAGGTCGTCACCATCAGCATATTTAGCACTGAACCATAACTGTAACTAGAAAGACAAAAGTCCTAGTCAATATACCCCTTTGGATCGACACAACGCACAAGCTGGATAACAAGGTGACATTGACAAAAAAAGAGTCAAGGCATTAGACCCTAACCTAGGCTGAACTATGGGAGTAAACAGATACGCATTATTTTGGTACGCCTCTGCGCTTGAAAGAATCCAAAAATATGAACCGCATGGCCGAACTAACGCATCCATATACTGGACGAAGACGGAAATTGTTGGCCGGTGGTTGGTGTGACGCGAAGATTGGATGTTTAGCGAATACATCTCCGTGTTGCATGAAGCCTCGAATGGTTCTCCTTAATACCTGTCTCCTGATCTGCCGAAGATCGAAGAAATGTGATGGATGTAAGAATGACTGGGGTCGAACAAATTATTCTGTGATTTTCAGGGGAGACTGATTCCATTCCTGAACGTAGAAGCTATTATCCAATGGTCTCAGCATAGAGGGATGTCTTTCGTCGTGTACACCTGTTCACAAGATTCCCATCTTTGCAAAATGCTACCAGGTGGTCATGTGGACGAACAGTCTTATTGCGGTTAAGGGTGGGAGTGCTAAATGGACCTCAGATCTAGTGGGTGGTTATAAAAATACGGATCAGGGTAGCACGTCGCAAGCGTACGGTGACAACACGGCAATATCAATAGGCTAGTTAATTTGGATCTCAGAGTGTTCGGTTCGATGACAGAATCCCCTAGATATATTACAGACAATCTATTGCAAAGGAGTACTGCAGATAGGCCCCATGTAGAGTTCTACCGATTCAGCAGAATTGGTTGACAAACGTCGACTGAGTCCCCGACTCCGAATACGATGAGGACCATCGAGAACTGAAACGACAACTTGCGAAGAGTCTGCCTAAGACCATGAGGCTTACATGGGTGAGTGAGCCAGAAATGGGAAAGGCATTTTTATCGGAGAATAGGTAGATTCAGTCTTCCCTGATTCGCGGTTGCACTGACCGTCGACAAGGTGTTAGTGAGGCTATACGTGAAAAAAATGACTGACGAATTCCCACCTAATCGCGACGACTTGAAAGGTGAGCTGAGCACTTCAAGGAACAGTCTAACTGGCCCAAATCAGGTCGTTCAGCTGTGGATGACAGATATTGTGTAGTTGGTTGTACCGCTCTTAACAATCCACTGCTGATAACCGAGGTGACACTGAATAGTATACGATGACATACGCAAAACCGATAGTTCCTTGGTCATCAGAATGAAGAAAAATTTGCCTAGATGGGCGCAGAAGGTCATATTACCTGGGAAAGGTAATGTTGCTGAAACACGCGAACAATCAGTGTTCACAGACGTTAGACAAGTCCTACCACTGATTACGGCCCGGTCTGTGCAATCAGCACTCCATTAAGTTATCCAAATTCGAAACGGTTGCGTTTTTTTGAGGCGGTCACAGCCAATTGACTAAAGCTCAGAGTAAGCCATGATCATTTACACCGTGTTCTCCAACGGGATTGGGGACGAAGACCAGTAGTCAACAACAGCGACAAGTGAAACTGGTCGATCACTAGCTAGCAAGTGACTAAACAACAGTATCAAATTATCTACGAAAACGAGAATGAGTTAGTGTCAAACAATCACAATAATCGATAAGTGGATTGAGAATTACACGTTAAACACGACGCCCAAACTGTTTGACTTCATTCGTACAAAATTTGGTGCGGATATCTTACAATTGATTAATAATCACAATAATCCCTTCAAGTTTGCGAACTACGTCATTATGACGGCGAATAAATACGGAACAACTAAATGCGGCAAGTCTTGATCACGACTGTAGGTGAAAATACCAGCTGCGATTTACCTTGGCTGGTAAAAATGCAGTCAATGTTGATGAACACTTGTTGAAGCAATAGATTAGTAGAAGTCAAACAGAATAAACTGGGTGACAATGGCACTTTCTTCTGCATTAACGAAAGCTACGATTTAATGAAGTCCTTTAGTGGACGCTTCAAAATACGGAAAACCGTCAAAGAAATCGATTCACTTTTGAAGAGAGTTTTCCAACTTGTTCGATCGTAAGGTTACACTAAATTAAGTGCTGGAACTATACGGAGTCACACTACCATCAAACGTCTGCCTGTGAGAACTCGACCGTAACGGCTTTACTCAGCAAAGTACAGATAACGCGTGTTTCAACCCTGCACTACCCAGTCCTCAAGTAGTACTACTACAAAGTGGTGACCAGGCTTGTTTGCTGCATCAATCCGGAGAGCAACGCTTACCAGGACCTCGCCTTCTGTAAACAAAACCCCACGAAATAAGTTAAAGGAGTGCAGCCAGAAAAAAAGCAGGTAAACTCACGAGGTCGTAGATAGCACTATTCAAAACATACTCAGTTGTTTTGTATGAATTAGTTAATCAAACTCTCTGAGATAGTAAGCTTCCCGAAGCTTGAGAGGTACACAGTGTCAGATGCCTTCAAAGGAGATAGTCGCGACGAGCCAGCATGCTATAAGTAGACTGCATTGGTGTCGGTTACCTCAAATAAACTGCAAAGCGCGTCCAGTTCCACGTTATGAGAACCTGTGATTCGATTTGCATTGCTACCCGACAGCCAACAAGACTTTCGCGCATTTAAGAAGAACAGAGGTTATAAGAAACTGACGAAAGGAAGCCCCTAATCTGTCTAAGACGTTCTGGGTTCGCTCTGAACTCTCATGGATTAAAGCAATGTTGTCTGCGCACTCCATGTCTCAAAATTAAGCGCCTGGAAACAGGTCCACACCATCATAATCGCAGTCTGACAGTGCACTCTAAAATCCTGTCTACAACAAGGCTGGATAGGAAAGGGGAGGCTGAACAGCCCTGTCGTATCCCACTTGAAATGCTAAGAGGTCGGCAATATGTGGCAATAAGCCCTAATCCAGCCCGAGGCCTAACAGTAAATTGTTTTCAGGACGTATGTGTACTTCTAGGGCACGCCCTTCCTTGATGGACAGTCACGGAGTGCTGTTATGTCAAACAAAAACTACCGTTGGTTTCCCAATATGGATGGCGGAGATTAATCATTTGACGAAGTGTGTGGGTGTGAAAAACACAGCCGAGGTCATGGCGAAACCTAGCATTTCCTCGCAGAATGTTACCCCCTGGTTTCGTTTAAACTACTAAGTACAACAACTGCCAGCAATAGGAATTGCGCTAATTTCCAAGTGATTTGGATGCGGAATGCGTAGGCCACTTCTGAAAATGGTGTTGATCTTAGTCAAACCACAGTGACTCAAAACAACCCCACAGATCCAGAGTTTCAGGATCTGAGCCATCAGCTGTTTGACTAACACTGAGCCCCCAACTAAAAAAGCAAGGGACCAAGTGTAATCCAGATGGTTTGCAGCGTTTTTAAAACGTTAATAGACCAATTAACACAGGCAGAGCCCGAAGGCGTAATCAGTAGCGCGAATGACCTGTTGAATTGTTGTTGAAAGTGTCCAACCTAATGTGCTAACCTTTGTTGCAGGTTATGGATAGGTTCACAGATTATCTCGCTCACATCTGACTACCTGTTATTACTTGCCCGGATGAGATGGAAAGCTTTCAACAACTCCCAACAGCATCGGTTTGTTCAAGCTGGATTGCGCGTTGCTACCACTAGACCTTGCGATCCTCTCGTAGTTGCTTCCAGAGTTCCAACTGAGTAGCCTTGCAAGTCGATTTTCACTCGCTACTGAATGGAACATTCAGGCAAACGTCAAAAAGTTCTAGTGATCGCACACAGACCCAGTGGTTGGCAGGTGAACGAACAGTAATACCACAAGACGGTACCTCACTTAAGCAATGCTATGCCGTAAATATGTCCAATGTGGTTCAATGTTACTTTTTGAGTGGGGTCCAGGACTGGAAGCAAGCGCACTTTGGAAAGTATATGGCGTTTATATCCTTGCTAGTCCAGACGCGTCAGGTTGTTTGACAACGAGGTGACCTCTATTCAAAGCTCAAAGCAAACTTAGCACTAACCAGTGTATGATCGGAATCGACACAGGTTCTCCAGATTGACTCGAAATCTTGGGAACAGCCACGCTATCGATAGCTGATGGGTGTGTGGTCATTCTATCTATCATTGACTCGGCGATAGCGGTAACTATGTGGCGCACTGGCGCCCAGAACGTCGACAGTTTGTACTTGCCAAAAAGAGCCGTTATCTGCGCAGAGTCGCAACAAACGTTCACCATTGTCTGCTCGACAAGTATTGTAAGAATGTAGGTCATCGAGATTAAGCTCGTCAACGATTGGCCTACCTACTTGAGTCTCCAGCCAATACCGCAATGTCTGTGGGCCAAGCGGTGTGCAGAAGGTTAGTGAGCTGGCGAGAAATGATTCTTGACTGCGCTTAGACTACGGCCTTTGGTGATATACGCCGCAACAATAAACAGCCAGCATTTGTGATGGGCGGCTCTGGAAGTTCCAACAGCACCTTCGAGTCTGAGAGCTCAAAGACGGTGGTTGACGAGTATCCAGTCAAGCAACGCCTTTTCTGTGTATGCGTTTACGGCTATCTTAACACCGCCTTGGTCAGTGACTTGAGCCCCAGGGTCTTCAGATAAGCGCACATTGTATACGCATAGTGGAACGGCCGACCGATACTGCAGTTGTAACACTGTGCCAAAATCGTGAAGTCAAGACAGCGCACATCGTTGGCGACTATATGGGCAAGAACTGCCTGCTGACCTACCTGTTCGAACGTTGAGGATGCAAAACTTAACTAGTGTCCAGAAGGTAAGTAGGTAGTTGTGTCCACCAGGCAAATATACCACTTTGGCGTTTGGCACGCCACCATTCTGGCCATGACTTCCGTCGCGGGCGGCAAAAAAGGCAAGATTCCAGTTTCAGTGGAAGAACTATATTGGAAGCTCATCGCGTAAAGAAATAGTTTTAACATACATTGAACATCACCTAAAAATGCTCGCAGCTGTCACATTCCCATTGACTTTCAAGTCAGCCCCTTTCAAAAAGGAGCACTGGACTCGAGTTTCGCTCTCATTACAGCTCGTCAATAGTGCATATATCCTTGCCGCGGCCCGAAATAGAACTCCGGCCACACTTTCATGAGGAAACCGCGCTGACCACTGACCTCACATTAGGCACAACCGAACTGTCATATGTGAACGCTCAAACAAAAAAATCCCCTACTACTCATCAGTAATCAAAAATACCGTACATGAAGCTAATGATCTCTGTGGTTTCAACCTGGAGAGAAGTCCTAGTCGAGGGGTCATCGATTGGAGTTAACAGGACATTTACTGCGTTTCTTCTCCGGGCGATCGGGCAACCAGATCATCATTCACAAGCGAAAGTGGTTGAGTGTTCACATATGACATTTCGGCCGTACCCAATGTGAGGTCAGTGGAGCAGTGTTCAACAAGGTTACCTCATGAAAATGTAGCCAGAGTACTAGTCCAGGCCGTGGCAAGGATATGAACTATTGACGAGCTCTAGTGAGAGCGAAACCCCAGTCTAGTGCTCCTCTTCGAAAGGAGCCGACTGGAAAGTCTATGAGAATGCGACAGTTACGATCAACTGTGGGTGATGTTTGATCTATATGAAAACCAAACATCCGCTACCGCTCAACAGTAACTAGCATTAACCAAAGTGGGGATAATGAGAAATCGATTTAGTCCTGTACAACGTGGCGTGGGAGCAAAACCGCTAATCAATACCTAGACCAAGCAGTCATGGAGGAACATGAGACAAAATTATTAGGTAATGGAGGTTCACATAGCATGAGGTTGCGAAAGGAGAAACGTAGTAGTTCGAGTATTCACGGAAGGCGAATCTGGTCTAGCAGATTTACCTAGATAGAGGGGCAAATGCTAACAGGGCTGTCGCAACAGTTGCCTCGGGCTGACCGGGTTTGGGGACTATCGAATGGGGTCCAGTTATTTAAGGCACCCGGCACACCCTTCGTATCCGCTGCCCAATGGGCTGGTTTATATGCCCTATTAAAGATTTGTCTATGATTGGCGGAGACCTATGATATCCATACGCCACACATACAGTACACAGGAAGGACAGCATAGTGTCAGGGAATCCACGCGCTCCCGCTGGGCATCTGAAACCCTTCTGTGGTGATGTAGCACGCGCAATATAGTTGTACCGTCAAACAGCATACGTAGTAGTATATAGGGTATTCAGCTGCCAGCCACGCATTGGGAATACGGCCGCTCATTGCGCGCGTTCGCTTATTCGCCAAAACTTGCTATTTCGCAGTCGTTCCCCAATCCGCGGTCTAGGGACGACAACGGTGGCGCTGTACTAGTCCACTTGTTTACCTAAGTATAAGGTCTCTTCTCAAAGCGGATGCCGCTGTACAGTGGACATTACCTCTATTGGCAGGAGGTATCTATCGTGATGAAGCAGTGTAGTACCTATAAGATAACATGAAGGATAGTGGTAATTTGAATTTCCATCCAAATTTGGTAAACGCTGTCCATCCCAATTACAAGCTAGTGTACGGTTTTATTGATCGATCTACACCTTCAGCGTTGTCTAAAAACAAAACATGGAGTACGTCTCAAGCATGTAAATACACAATGGGGACCAAATCGGGCTGGAGGATAGGGGGAGGCGATCAAACGGATGCCAGATCAGAAACAGCGGCGCACACCAAAACTGTCTACTCATTAATTTTGTTCAAAGTTTTAGAATGAAATTAACAGAGGACTGTACAGGATATTTAGAAAATGCCGGAATAGAACGACGTTGAGCGGATGGTAAGTGACAATAGTTAAGCAATAGATCTCGCTGTACGAAGTCTGTGAGGCATTTCGCAGACGTCAAAGATAAACACTAGTGGGAGACCGCCTCGGTAACATCCGCTTAAATTTAAATAATGAAACGATAGAAGTAGATGGCCAGTTAACATAGCTATAAGGATATATCATGGTCGTATGAAAGATGAAACAGAGAATCGTGTCTCAAAGACCGCGACAATGTTTAACAATTCACGCAATCTTGAGCGACGCACTGGTATCTAATTGAGGCCTGCGGCGTAAGTAAAAGACTATTACGAAAGCGATGTCACATTACAACTCGGAATTGCGGCCTTTCAAGAAAGAGTCACTTTTAGGTAATTGATTACCGAAGTCTACCTTCAAACACAGACGCCGAGTGGTACACAGCGGTGGGGATCGGAGTTAGGTGAACCATCTTCGTTCGTTCGAACATTAAGATGCACAGATCTGGTTAGATGGGTCGTTTGCTAGGGATGCCAAGTAGTCCGTCATCGTTCCCGTCACTCTCTATCGGTGTACCATCGCACCAGTTTATAATGTACGACAGGCAACTGATCGTCGGATGTAGAGATATGAAGACAGTTGCCAGCTGATCGGCCAGTGCAGATAGTGCTCATTTTTCCGGTCCAAAGCATAATAAATCACGTGCACTCTCCAACTAGAAACGAAAGGGGAAGTAGCAGCCTTTTGGGCTAGGCGGCTTACATGACACTGAGGTTTGACTAAATCGTCCGTGAAACAAAGACAAGTAACAGGTCGATCAGCCAAGTTTTCTGTTTTGTAGACGTCGAATTACTCGCCAACTTGAACGTTCCTCCCAGACTTTTAAAACAAGGCATATTCTTAAGACCGTGTGGTAAGCAAGCAATCATAGGTAAACTACACTTGGGGATGATTACGGTTGAGTCCCGGACGATGGATATGTGATACGGAGAACAGTTCGTAGCCGTTGATTTAACATTACATCTAAATGTTTACGCTCGAACGAACAACCAATGAACAGATCGCGCAACCAACCTAGAGACATTGCCATTACCAAAGCCGAAATTCTCAAATGACTTTTCTTCGAAGTTGTGTTCCGTAATCCAGTCATCCTCTGTGGGTAAATCTACGTCGTCTGGTTGGTCGTCCGAACTCGGTTCATCATCAGAGGATAAAGACGAATTATCCCCCGAACTATCAGCCTTTGCATCGAACGAGGCTACAGCAGCCCGAGCTTGCTGACCCAAATTAGTTGGTAGTGGAACCTAGAAATGACAACGAAGAGTGAGAACGTAGCCAAAACAAACTTACAATAGGTTTGAGTACAGGGTCACCCACGAGTTCCCTATGTAGTTCGTAGGTTACTGCAATAAGACCCATATCAGTGGGAGATAGAACGGAGAAATCACCCGTTTTCTTCGCGACTTCACTGACTACAACAGTGCGTAAAATAGAACGTCCACTTTACCATGATGGATAGAATCTCTAGATGGGGTCAACAAACGTAACGTGTACGGCAAACACTTCAAAGCGACGCGTATTTTGGGATCTCGGAGTTCACCAATAACTTGAGCGGTGGTATATATCTTGGAACCAAATGTCTACAGTGAAAAAGGACGATGAGAGAAACAACGATTTGAGCATACTTACTTCCAACCTGGCCCGCTTAAGAAATGCGACAGAATCCACAACAAGATGAGGTATGGGTTTGTCTGTATGAACTGCCATACCTAGGACTGAAAAAGTTCAACGGGGTGTGAAGGCAAGGTGTGCACAGATGACAACTGAGCTTAAAGTTTGACTTACCAGACATATGCGATTGAAGAGACACAAACCAGTAAACAAGGGGATAAAAACAGTGACACGCTAAAAAAAAATAACCTGAATGTTCTGAAACGTAATTATTCGCATACCGAAGCCCTTGTTTTTATTTGTCATGTATGCACCTGTCGTGACAGACAGTAACTTACATGCTGCGAATCATAGTCTCTATGACAAGCTGTTTCAGGTTCCGAGACATAGTATATACCCCGACATCAATGTTCGATGATGATGTAAACGCGCAACCGAGTCGCTTCATTCAAGAAGAGAAGGAACTGGATGGTACAGTGTGTCTGAGCACGACGAACGGCATCGACCGGCCGTTACCGTTGTGTGCAAGCTATAAACGCCACATACTGAGTTTCGCATTTTAGCAGGAAAGAACACAATTCATCACGCGAACACCATACCAACACAGACCAATCATGAGTATAAATACACTACACAAACGTCAGTTACCACCAAAGCCACTCCACAAAAAATGTTCCTCATTTTGAAATAATTATCTGAAAGCGGAACATGTCGCTCCATGTTGTCATAATGTCTTGTCGTTCGTTAGAAAATCATCCACTCGTAAACACACAACAACCTGTTATAAACTTTACGTAGAGACCACGTAAGACGTCTATCAAACAGCAATGACAATCAAACTGCCCGAATCAGGACAGGAAAGAGATCTAAGTTAACGCTGGATAAAAATTTCGACATCTATCCGAACACCTGACGAAGAGGCCTGGTTAAAAGAAGCACTGCAAACAGAACATCGGGTGATTTCTGCTGATTCAACAGAGCTTACCGACTCCACTGAATCCAAGCAAAACAAC
>JTDE01001310.1:104665-116697 GCA_014338405.1 Paragonimus skrjabini miyazakii | reverse complement strand
ACTGCGTTGGATGCCTTAAAAATGGTGGATGAAAAAGGTGGCTCACGAACATGTACCTTGTCATGGCGGTCAGACAGAACGGCCGAGTATTTCGTGGAATAGTTCAACCGGCCCGAAGAGGTTTACAAACCAGAAAACTACAGATAGCTATGGCGTCCCCGACTATACCCTGCTTGAAACCGACATGGTTTGAGAATCTGAAATGTTAAAACGTTATAAAGAACCAGTCCCTGATCTGCAGCCTTTTTAAAGATCGTGACGAGGGAATGTCGTCCTAACTAGTCTCACACTCACTCGTACCATGATGGAGACTGAGTGAATGCCCCGTGGTTGTTGTTTATCAAATGGTGATCCTATCTTCAAAAAGGTGTCAAGGCACCGCGCGTTGCGCAATGACTTAGTTATAATGATCATGAACCCGTTATCATAATTCGAGATGCCCTCCATCACAAACGCGACAACTGTAAATGGAAAATTATTGGGAGAACAGACAAATAGATGGGGTAAGACGAAACGATATAAGTACAAATATTGTAAACACCAGGATGCCATAGACTGCAGCATACTGCAATTTCGGATGATGTTTCTGACCGGTGATTTAAGCTATCACGAAATTCTCAACCGGACAAGGGACATCTACCCACTTCGACCAACAGTGCAATTAGGGTCCACATACTGCGTAAACACTTCGTTGTCTGACCACACTGTGACTAGACCAGGTAGACTAGACTCGGTAAATAATGCCCAATAAGATAAACGCTAGAAACCACAGCGCGTGAGCTGACCACTGAAGGCTGCGTAACTGTATACTTCGATCAACTGACCAAACGTTCGGGATCGAACTGCCGCGTTGCTATCATGTGGGCTAAATGGTGAGAAAGCTATGGTTAAACACAGCACATATTTTGACACACTCGTCGGTTGCAAACCCAGCTTCTATTCCATAAAACAAGAGATCGCAAATAAACAACCTGAATTCTTTCGATAACACTCGGACGTCATCTTGACATCACAGAGGGCGCAGGTTGACGAAGGCAATACATGACTCTATCGGCTTCGCTAACTCATCGACGATACTGGAAACTAATGGATGGTTCTAAACAAGTGAACCTTCTGACAATGTCGAATGAACTGCTCTCAGTCATGATCATCCCCACAACGACCTTGAGGGCAAACAGAAGTTAATGTGGTTCGAGCCGCAGCTCACTTCAACAGTTATACAGAATACCCCAGAGGGAGGACACGTTACTAAAAGGGTTAAAAGACTAGGCGGAAGAATTACGAATGGCACGAATGCAGGTAAGCCAATGACGTCAGTCCCCAAGCAGCACTACACCCTTAAGCGTAGTTCATATAAACCAGTCAGGTCAGACACCATGTTCAACATGGCCGTACGCCATTGGAAAAGGGGCGAAAGAGGATAATGGTATTCCATAATTTGTCAATCAACTGTCAATCGGCTTAGTGGCGGAAAAAACTCAACATGACGCTCACTGGACTGTCTAAGCACACCCTCCAGAATGTCTTCCAACAAAAAAATTTGACAAGGGAAAGATCGGACACCCTTGCGGAACCTCACTAGAAGTCACGAACACTCACGCCATCTGTCTTCACCCTAGGTGCTGAATGCACTGACACCCATATTTCGTCGAGATATATTCGCGGAGACAGTTCCAGAGAGCGCCGCGAACAACCGAGTCGAAGGTAGTACTGAAGTCGAAAAGGACCAACACCGCCGCTGTCTGCAAGACTAAGGATAGTCAAAAACACATCACAGTTAGTGTATCCCCAACGAGATAAGAATTTAGATTACACTTCACATATCCGGTTTTGTCAGCCGTAATATACAACCAATGGATAACTTGAACGCGACTGAGAATAGAATGATCTCTGAAGTTGACACATAAACTTCGTGCTCACTTTTTGGAAGATGGGAAGTATTGTTGATGTGCAGAAATCATGAGACATTTTTTTAGTTTTCTAAACCATCTGAGGTAGTTTTGTTATTTCTGACACCGAACTCTGTCCAGCATCTTTCAAAAGAGAGGGGAGGGGGGAATAGCTCGGGGGCTCGGCTATGTTTTAATAACTTAAGCACCGTGGCCACTTCCAACGTCTGCAATGCAACACCTGACCACACGGGCTCCGCCATCTATATGGCTCGGTAGAGGTCGGTTGAACTGTTGCCAAAAATGCTTAGCTAACCTGTCAAGTAGCCATGACCGGCTGGTCGTAGGTGAACCATCTTCCAGAATATGACCCTGCTCATAACTGGCGACAATCGTTTTGGGGACAGTTAACTGACTGCATAAATACTGTGGTATTACCACACACTCATGGTACACATAAACGGTTATTCAGATAACATCATTGAACCCTTGCATTGGTTCACTCGATAACATACGTTGAATTACTTCGATAAGATAACTAACATGAACCAATATTCATCACCAGTGTGATGAGCCTAACAGTTCTCTTCAAGAACTGCTATTGAAGTATTACCGGATAAATACACTTTCACCATCTGCTACCGTACGCAGAATGCACCATGGTATGCGTACACCCGTTGGTAGATTGGCCTGTCACAGTGGCCGGGGCAAAATAACGCACGCGCACAACTCATGTAACATGCAGCAGAGTGGAGGTACTGAGGACCAGCGTTTATCTGAAGGACGAGGGTATAACGGGAATCTGGAATGGCAACAAAAACCGACAAGTAAGAGCCAGAGGCCCAGTAAGCCACGCACACAACTTACACAGTCAAAAACTTAAATGGCGTAAATCACACGCAGTCAACTGTATTACATTCACCACAACCGGTTTGCGGGGCATATGCGGTCCCACTCACTCACACCATGTTCAAAGTAAACTCACAGGTGGCGTGTACGTGGAGACCGTTGTGGTCCAACAAGCTGTTAGTGTCAGGGTAAATCTGATCCGAAGAACACGATTCAGTTCAGTTGGGATCATAGGACTTGAGGCCGATTAAAGTCCGATTTCTTGCACCAGTGAGCTCGGATGATCCCACCGTGCTGCGACCAATGGAGAAGAAAAACTTCCCTTCAAGAGTGTTTTGGAATCTTCAGTGGTAGGTGGAACACAGTGTATTATTGAAAGAGCAGCGAGAATATCCCTGATCAAGTCCTCATCAGGACTATGTAAGCGATCTCTTGGATGCCAGAGGTTAAATGATGGAGGGAAGCGGTATTGGAATCATCGTCAGCAATCATGGTATCCTCAAATCAATAGACAGGACCAAAACCAATGCTGGCACTACCATACCTCCATCAGACTCATGAATGAAAAGACAAAATTACTTCCTGGTTGCGATCAAAGAAGAACAGCTAAGAGACAAATAACTAATAAAGGAGTCCTACACAAATGGTGTATAACGGGTAATAAAGAGGTGAGAAGCACAACAAAGATGCCGACAGAGGAAAGAGAGAGGGTTGTCATCAGGTTAAGTAGACCCTAGTCACCTTATCATCACTCCGTATCCGGAAGTAATGTCAACCAACAAGCATCAAGCATGCGCTTAAAGTCGAAAACCGTGGTGACCAACACCACCTCGGACTGTAATTTGTTCCAACTGTTCACAACTCTATGTGAGAAAAAGTTGGCCCGGATTTGAGTCCTAGCTCTTTCCTTCACAATCTTTAACTCGCGCCCTCTAAGCGAATAATTTTTGTTGCGAGTAAACACCTGCTCCCCTGCCTCAGATAAACCCACTCAAGATCTTAGAGACTTCTATAAGAACTCGCCTCTTCGGTCTTCTTTTTATGGAGAAGAGATTAAGGTGCCTAAGTCTGCTGGAGTAGTCCATTCCCCGAAATTCTACGAAGAACTTCGTAAACCTACGTTGTGCCCTCTCTAAGACCTTAGCATCCTTGGACAAATAAGGACACCAGGCCTGCACACAATACTCTAGATGTGGTCTCTCGTAAGCCTTGTACGAAGGCAAAAAGACGCTGGGTTTCCTTGAAGCTACTGTCTTCTTCAGTTGGTAGAGTACCTGATTTGCGTTACGGGCTACAAACATACACTGATTTCAGCGATTTGTTCACGGGTTCGAGGTTGGAGGCCTAAGTCACTCGAATCCAGTCAGTTTGTCCGTTTCGACGTCAGCGGTTTTCTGTTGACCTAAAAGGTAGTCATTGAAAACAGGATATAGCACCTCTCTCGGGGTTTACAGGGAATGCCGAGAACAGAGTAAAATACTAATCCAGCAAAGCAGAGTAAAATACCCATCTAACAACTTCTTAACTAAGTGACAATCTAATAACACTTTGAAGCGGTTCCTAGAAGAACAGCTAACAACCCCCAATGGAAGGTCGGTCCAGTGGTTGATAACCCTGTAAGAGAAGAACTGTTGCCTAAGAAAGGCCCGGGGTCGAAGCTGATAGAGCTTCCTGTCGTGACCTCTTCGACGGTCATCAACTACTATGGTAAGGAATTGGTGCACGAGTCATGTGCTGAAGAAAAGGTGCGTAAGGATTAAGTCGCCGCGGAGACTTCGAAATTCAAGTGAATAAAGATCAAGAATTTCAAAACGAGACTCGCAAGAGAACTGCCGCAAGCCAGTGACCACTTTGGTGGCTACTCGCTGAACACGCTTGATGGCTAGTATGTCCTTCTTCAAGCCGGTGTATACGGCTTGATTTGCATACTCAAGCAAGTCTTATATAGACTTATATAAGCTAGTCGACAGCCAAATCCCTAGGTCCTTTTTAAGGTCCACCTTCGTGAAATCTGCTACACTTTGTGCACCATGTATCATGAATACGTTCTCCGAATCTCCTCCAAGTGACATGTGCACACTTACTGTCTTCTAACCAGGCGAGGTCAATCAGCAATGCACTGGGATCAAAAGCATTCCAGATTTTTAAATCACCCGCATAAAAGGAGAGTATTGCAATAAATAAGGACGGGACGGTCATTGATGTAAATTAGAAATAATAACAGACCGAGCACGGATCCTTGAGGGACTCCAGCGGAGATCGGAGATGGAAGAGAAAGGTTCGATCCGGTTTATACCCTGAAAGTCTTGTTATCAAGGAAAGATGTAATCCAGCGGAGAACCTCTCCTTGGGTCTCATCGGCTTCTAGCTTACGTACAAGAGGAGCGTGTGGGACACGATCAAAGGCTTTGGCAAAGTCGAAAAAGATAGCATCCGCGATATGGCTGTTGTCTTTGGCGTCTGTCAGGCTATCCATGAAGATAAGCATATTAGTTATGCATGACCAGTCGGGAAGAAAGCCACGCTGGGCAGAAGAGAAGAGACTATTCCAGAAGAAATGCTTGAGGGATGCTGGTGAGACTGATCGGTCGATAACTAGCAGGGGAGTGACGATCACCCGCCTTAAATATAGGTGTGACAATGACCTCTTTCCATGCCTCCGGAAGAGTGCTGGTCCGAAGTGTCTGTTTAAACAGACTATGGAGGGGCACCGCCAAACCAAGGGCCGCTTCTTTCAGGATCCGAGGATGAATCCCGTCTGGTTCCATTACACTATAAGGGTTGATTTTAAGCAACAAATCCTGAACGTCGAGCACAGAGAATTCAGCTGTTAGGAGTGGGCATTGGACATTTCTTCTCGGGAGAATCGGCTTCCAACTTGCCGGAACCACATGGCAGACTGCCGAATAGTAATCTCTAAAAATATCAGCAACCACCTGAGAGTTGGAGGAGGTTTCCCCGTCGGGAGACCGCAGAGAAAGCGCTGAGGGCTTAGTTTTTCTCTGGCGACGCATGTACATGAAGGGAAAAGTTTATTCTCCCGAGCTACCAGTAGGATTTTTGTATGTGCCTGTTTGGTTTGTTGACGGATTTCCCGCCTGCATCTGCTTCGTACAGAGCGAAAGGCTTCTAGATTCTCTGGTTTGCCCGTTAGTTTCTGCTTAGAGAATAGACGAGAACGTAAATCAAGACGACGTACGTTCCGCGTGAGCGATGAGGACTTCCACAGTTTGCGAGGAAGAAATGCCTCATCAGCTTCGTGGATGGCAAATTCAAGAGAAAGATAGTTTGTGTTCACTGAATTAGATACCCGTTTGACTGTACTTAGGAATATCTTAAGTGCGTCAAAGTCATCCTTCTGGAAACTTCTGAATGAATTATTTGTTACAGCATTTTCGAAGCAGTAGCAGATAAAATCGAAAGCAAGTAACATGTGGTCACTATGAGTTGACACCTTGAAGTCCCCAGTGACTTGTACTCCTAGGTCCCTCGTTTCAGTAGTGTTTTGAATTAGCATACGTTGCCTAGACCCTCCCAACCATCTAAGAGTCCACGGACTCGACAACCGTAAGTTGTCTAGATTTCGGATAATTTAACGGAAGTTCCCAGTCAACTGTCTCCTGGTGAATTTCATCGAGGTCTGCGTCAAAGACTCGCTCGGGCGTCTCACGCCAGTCAGAAATCGGAGGTCTGAAGGCGTTACTACGATGCGTATCGACGCGGGATTACAATATTTCCTTGCGCGTTCACGCTGCCACAAGGACAATGATTTTCAACAAATATCGACCAGCACTGGCGCAAACTCGCAAAGCGTCTGGCTACCAAACACACTGTCTATCCGGAGTCTGCTTTGTCCGTGTTTTCATTGGTTCGTGTCGTTCACAGTTAGGGGCCAATCGAAAGTAAATTCAATTCGTGTAATTCGTTTAATGGGTTGTCAACGGAATTAGGGCGCTAATGCTTTTGAGAATTCCGTATCTCGATGCGTGAATTCTGGTGATTCTCAGAAATTGGCGGAAATGGACAAGAAGGGTTAGATAGCTGAACCAATGTAATAGATGTTGATCAAGGCGAGCTCTTAAATTTGCTACAGAGTTAGCAGAAACAACATGGTTCAAGTTCAAGTTCAAGTTCAAGTTCAGTGTGCATAAGACGGAATGGCTGTCGCCAATCGAGTGTCCGGAGTATTTGCAACGGAAAGCTAGTGAGCAGCACCCAGAGCTGCGACTGTCTCACTTGAAGAAGGATTCACAGATTTTTCAGGTTCCGTTTACCGATTTCAAGCCAGTTTGGATCATCGAGTAATCTGTGGGCAAAAGAAATGGGGGAAAGGAAAATGAAGGGAAAATAGTCGCAACCCCCCAATGACATTATACTTAGTGTGAGCATTCCCCACACTACGAGGGACCTGATCATGATAGACAAGGCCGACAAGTAGTGTAGTGGTCAGGACTAGTTACGGAATAGACTAGGTAGATGCAATCGTACCTCACTAAGCCGTAGGTGATAAAAAAAGAACGAATAAGACAAAACAGTTACAAGGTTCCAGCAAGTTACGGTAATCGAAAGGATTTGACTCACAGTAAAGTGTTCACGAGCGTTCGAGATGACCACCAGAATCATTCAAATTACCAGTATCCGGAAGTGCGGTAATATCACAAAGTTGCCGTGGACTGCAGAAACGTGATCAGGGATGATCAGGGATCAACTAATTGAGTTGATCAGAGATTCTGCTGTGGGTTTGGGGGATTCATTAGATCCCGCTGTCGGTTGCTGGAAGCTCAATGTTTGCGTCAGTGTTTCAATCAGTTTTAGCTGCGCTTGCTCGAATTGTTGCTTATGTTGTGAAGGAGGGTTTGCATCTGTCCAAACCTTATTGACATTGTGAATTCTTCCGTCGCCCAGTTGTTGTGAACCCTTCTAAGCGATACGTTAGTTTAATCTTGATATCGGAGTGCGCTTGGTAAAATTCAAATTATCGTCCCGGTACTAATCAACACGAAAATCTCGGTCTCGAAAAAGTACCGCCACTGTCCCGGTATTCGCTCCCAAGACGAGTCAAAAAGACGCGTGCTAAAAATCCAGCTTTGTTCCGCCTCGAAACGTGTGTAACAAAGGCGACAATTACAACGTATTCATATGGCGCGTAGTGACCAAACATTCCCAAGATATCGAGGAGAGCAGTTACCGAAAAAAAAATTAGGGTCATTAATGAGCATGGTGGCATAAAAAGTACCTTCCGCTCTGTACGGTTCCGCTAATTACGACCAAGTCGATAGTTTTTTCTTTCTCACGAAGGAGGCGGTTTGGGACGGTTACAGAATGGACGCCTTAACACCAGTATCCTGTGGGGTCCACGAGTTCGAAATGTTCGGGTTGTTGGTATTTCATATGCAGTCCAGTTGCAAAATTCGTACGGATCATCGTCGTTCGTTAGAACCTCCGCGTATTTCTCGACCATAGGCTGGGACGAGGGGACTTTGCAGATGGGGTTTTGGCCGTGCGTACTTGGTCGACGCCATTCTGTTGCTGTTCCCTGAGTGTCAGGGAACTATACCTGGTTGACAGCATTTTGAGTCACAGGCAAATCACGGCATCTGTTGTAGCGAGGAGATCGGCTCCAAGGATCGTTTGTCTGGATTCTGGGGTCACAATGGTATGATGCTTTACGATATGGCTACCGACACGCACCCCACCTCCAAACAAGAAACTATGACCTCCAACCGTCCTGATCATCATGGATTTCGGTTCAACGTTTTGTTTCCGTGCACCAGCGGTTTTGGACGGTTACAGAATACACGTTCTAACCCCTCCCCTTGAAAGTTGTTGGGTTCAACCATAGGACTGCTTCCGAGGATCGACCTAAATGAGTTTTACTGGTTTGCAGCATCTGTTCGTCCGATATCTCCCCCTCAGGGACGCTTGCGCTCAGTGTCCTGAGAGTGTAACGTCGGTTCTGCCGAATATTGGGTTTTGTTAGATCATTCTTTCTTCAAGTCGAAAGTGTTCAGCAGTATATCGAGTTGCGCAGCTGTTTTCCTTCATGGTCGTAAAGTGCATCTCCGCGATTCCGGCGAATATGGTGTGCGTGCCGCATACATGTGGTTTCGCCGACTTTCCTTTCATAGAGGACTGATCCTCTCCGTTGTACGTTTATTCCTCTCCTCCAGTGCAGCGGCCCACGAAACATACGTACGCCGGCTCGCCGACCGTGCAGTAACGTGCATGGGCTCCGTGTTTTTGACTGAACTGTCTCTCCATTCCTGCATTACCTCCTCCCTTTCTCTTTGGATGCGGGATCATGATACCAAAGACAGTTCTGAGTTTTCTGTTGAAAATGAATTCTACCGGAAACTCGCCATCTTAGACGTTCGGAAGCAATTATCAGTTTCACGGGATTCAGCTTGAATGTCGTTTTTCAGCAATTCAGCGATTGTTACACGGGTTCGAGGCAGAGACCCAGGGGTCCCGGATCCAGTCAGTTTTTCTTGTTCAATGTCAAGTGGGCGTCTGTTGATCTGAAAAGCATTCAGTGAAAACAGGGTGTAGCACCGCTCTTGGGATTTACAGTAAATATCAAAAAACAAACTAAGATGACTTGCATAAAAGGATTTTTGGAAAATGAGAGACAATTAATGCTTTAAAGCGGTCGCTCGAAGCGCTGCTGATGACCTCAGCAGGGAGACTGTTCCAGAAGTTAGCGACCCTTTAGGAAAAAAACTGCCGTCTAAGAAAGGTCCGAGGACGAAGCTTGAAAAGCTTCATGTTATGTTCTCGCCGACGGTCATCATTCGCTACAGTAAAGAACTGATCAACGAGGCCTACTCTAAAGAGGAAGTGTGTGAAAATTAAATCACCGCGGAGCCGTCGAAATTCGAGTGGGTATAGATCAAGAATTTCAAGTCGAGACTCGTACGCGACACTACTGAGACCTGTGACCAGTTTGGTAGTCACGCGCTGGACACGCTCAACGGCTAATATGTCCTATTTCAGGCCGATATAAACGACCTGATTAGTATACTCGAGGAGCGGCCTAATATAAACCCCGTAAAGCGTTTGAAACGCTTTCTTGTCTATGCGGGGAAAAGTGCGCTTAATCATCCCAAGTATAGCAAACCATTTTTCGCTACCATCTCGTGGTGATGCGCAAAAGGTAAGCTAGACGACAGCCAGATGCTCAGATCTTTCTTCAGATCAATTTTCATGATATCTACTGTGCCGAATACACTATGAATCACGAAGGCGTTGCCAGAATCTCCACCGAGTGACATATGTGCGCACTTACTGTCATTTAGTGGGAGACCCTAATCGTCCGACCAACGCTTAATCGCGTCAAGATCAATCTGTAGTGCACTGGGATCAGTGGCATTCCAGATTTTTAGGTCATCGGCATATAGGAGGGCGTTACAGGAATAATTGTCCGGAAGGTCATTTATATAGATAAGAAATAACAGAGGACCTAGCACTGACCCTTGAGGAACTCCCACAGAAATGAGAGAAGTTCAAAAGGCGAAACGGTCCTTTTGGCGCGAATCCTGGAATTTCGAATACCTTAGGAAATTTTAAAAGAAGAATCTCAGTCATAGCACGTAAACCATATCGACGGTAAATATACAGCATTAATGGAAAAATTGGATTACATCGAATGAGTCCCAAAAGTACTGGCTTGGTGATGAAAACATTTCCCACCACTTTCGCGAAAACAACCCGTTATCGGTGTTAGCTCACTTGTTCCTGTTTTATAAATGCGATCATTGCAATTTTCGGAATTAGGTACATCACCCTCTAGCCTGAGAGTTCTCCATTTTGCGGCGTCTCGAAAATATGGTCAGTGTAGCGATTCACGTCTGACCGTTGAGTTACGCGTAGCCCAAAAACGGATCCCCAAAATGCGAACAAGATTGGATCCAACAACTTCTGCAGCATTATTAAAGAAATGCATCAATAATTACAAAAAGCAGACCTCAATTGTTCGCGACGATAGTCTCGTCTAGAAAAATCAATAGTTCCTCAACAGGACCAACAAGGTCAAAGTGAGCCGTCACGCCAGCAGACCAGGACAAGAATGGCCACTGGCGCCGCACACATTTAATGACACATTAGTTCAACAAAACAAAACGGGGTGGGTGAGGTAGTGGAAACAAATGTCAGGTTAGTGGGAAAAAACAGGGATAGCAAACGATGGAGACGAATTTTCTCAGTTCGTGGATCAACAAATTTACAGCGCCCGCCAATATTCGTCTGAAGTTGACAGACCGCTGGTAGTGCTGTATCGTTCTGGCTCCCTATCTACCTATACTTAATATAACTATCCACCCAGCATACGTTGGAGACCTCGCGAGCCGTATTGTCTAACAGTCATGCCTCTCTAACAAATAAAGGCGCCTCACGTCCATCCTCATTAAACCTGTCTTCGTGCGAACTTCTACAGCGCGGACTGGTTTGTCCGCGTGTACTTCACATCTCGCAACTAATCCTAGGGGCCACTGGTCTCTAGTCAGTCCATCGAATACAACAACAACAACGTCACCGACCTGGAAATTACGTTGCCTTGTCAACCACCTCTAGCGCACCTGCATCGATGACGCATACTCTCGAGACCACTTTTTCCAAATGATAGTTACCATGTGATTCGCTTGTCTCCAACACCTGGTGTATCTATCTACCAGATTGCATTATGGAGCCAACCCTGTATTGCTCTTCAAGAGAAGTAAGTCATTCGGTGTTAGAGCGATGTTGTCAGGACCGTCTGCGGCTTCAGAAACCAATGGTCTGTTGTTTAAGATAAGCTCTACTTCAGCCAATGAAGTTGTAAGGGTTTTTTCATCGGCTCGTTGCTCTCGGCAGATTGCATTCAAAATACATCTGACAAATCAGAACAATCGCTCCCATACCCCACTCAGATGACTAACATATTGTGGGTTGAAGTGCCACTGAATTCCCTTCTGTAAGAGCTTGTCAGTGACGGGCCCGCTACATAAGTTGCGGACCCAGCCTCTGAGCTCTTTTTCAGCGGCAACAAAATTGGTACTGTTGTCAGAAAAATTTGGCTCAGGCCTACCTCTGCGTCCGATGGATCGTGGTAGGACCATAATAAATGAGTTGGTATTCATCGTGTCAACCACTTCAATATGCGCGGCTCGAAGGTGTAGGTACGTGAATATTCATCCAAATATTTTATCGGAAGTTCTGCTCCTCTTCACACAAAGGGGTCTAAAATAACCTAGCCGAACGTTCGTGAATGGATGCCACGCTGGGTTTACCCTAACAGATGGTAGAGGGGCCATTAGCTGC
>JTDE01001310.1:86007-100949 GCA_014338405.1 Paragonimus skrjabini miyazakii | reverse complement strand
AAAATAATAGCAAGATAGTTTGAATACGTGGCAAACCAAGAGTGTCTCTACAAACTGTCAGACTTTGGTCACGGATAAACCGCCCTTCGAAACCGTCGGCTGGTTATTAGGCAGTGCCCAACCACCATGTTTACATGGCAAGCCTGCCTCATAGTGACCGTCTGTAAGTGTTATCCAGATTTCATTCCCACTTGGTACGTGCTGTTTTACACAGTAGGCTACCGATCACCTAAGATGTTTGTCAGTAAAATTTAGCCGGCATATTCACTAGATATTATCACTCACACAAAACCGACGTTTTCTAACATTGCTCAAGTAACATCTATTCCGAATGTAGCAAGTCAGCGGCTCATGGGACTGTAACTGGAAAATGGTTTACCTGCACAAAATATATTGACATTGCCCAGGCTTTGTTCCGACACCCAATGTGTTTCGGGGGTCTCACCCCCCAAAATTCCCACGCTTTACTGTTGATTTCTCAAATGAGATATCATTCGGGTGGGTTTATTCAGCGACCTCCGATTGCTGGGTGAAACCAGCCTACATCCGGAGTGGTTTATTCACCATATTGAGTGAATCACCTACCTCTGTGCAGCTGATCTAATGACTGCATCCCAACTAAGATATGATTACACAATATAGAGCAAGCTCTCTGTGGAGAACGCGAAGTGTCCCCTAACAATGGCAGCTCCAGCAAATCAATGATCTTTGCAACAGACCCATCGAGCGACGTAGTGTCAGACCCGTTAACAAAAAGCGTATCAGACGCTTCTAGACCAACCAACGTTATAGGAACGAAACTCGAGTACACTCCCACCAGATTTGAAGTAGCACAACGGTGATTTTACCCCATCGTCCTGGATTGGTTCCAGGTTGTTTACATGAACCAATGCATGACAGCACCTGTAATACCGTACTTCGTGACGTGGTTCGCTCTCAGGATAAAACCCACGCTAGCTGTTCATTCTCGTTAAAACGACGACTAACTAGGAAAACAAGCCTGGTCAGATACGTCGAACATCTGTAAATAATGGACACTTTATGCTAATGCTCTCGTAAGACAAACTTATTCCAGCACAACACCTAAACTATGCGATTCCCGAGAGCCAGGAAGACGCTGGGTTACTTGCCATAACTTCTCAACGAGCAACCAACTTGCCGCACCGATAAGCTCTGACCGCCACTTTTCACTAAAAAATTCGACAGGTCGCTAAGTGTAGTCCAGACTTAGTGTTGCTCACAGCAACGTCTACCCACCTCTCCTGTAGATGGCGAGGCCATCGTTCAACTACGTTGGGACGGTTGGCTGAACAGATGAGGTCTATACTCTAGTCTAGTAGCATCAACATTATTTGACAGTCCCACATTAGAATGGCTAGTTCAAGCAAGCCAACATCTCCAGCGGTTAATTTGAGAACTATGAAATGCACCCCACTTATCGCTTTGCAAAAAATCCAATGCAAAATTGCCAGCTTTTGCAAATCCGTTCTTCTTTGTCCAGACTCTTTCGTTGTGCCACGACATTAATGCAAGAAACAAGAAATTCTGGGTCCTCATCCACTGACGTTACACTCAAAATTTCTGACAATAGTCAAATAACCCCTTGATGATCTATCCAAAGAATCCACCCCATTATTCGGAAGACTGACTCTAGGAACCGAAAGCCCAAAAGGCTGTTCTAACAATTCACTGTGGGCAGGACTGAAGAGGGCGTTTCATAGGCATTGTTGAACAGAAAAGCAGGTGGTATCTCACGGTTCATATCAAACTTAACCCTGGATGTAGAGTCAGACTTCGTCAACATATTTCAACACAGTAGATTTAGGAAGACGAGAAGTTTCAGTGCGTCAGCAAAGGTTGTCGGCTAACCAGTTAATTTGAGTGTTAGTATTTAATTGAGACAAGATGAGACTCCAACTAACAATCAGGCTGCTTGTGTTAATAGTAACGAGCGGCACCGCTACCGATGACAATACATGAAATGAGTTTACGTTGGATAGCAAAGAACGATAGTGTTTCACGTGGGGTACACAGTGTAGATCTAGTAGAAAAATGAGAAACGTAACATGGTTAGTGTAATGCTCGTCGATAAAGTAAACCCAACAACCACTATCACCTCGAACAAGCAGCCTGCATGAAAAAAAGCAGAAGCGTAGATCATTTCCAGATAATCATAAGTTGAACAGGTGTGAAGCCTACGGACGATGCAGGCCAAAGAATGAAAGTCCACATCTGCAGTCTGATTTAGATATCCGACTGGCAAAGCACTGTGCAATATCGGTTCGACAAAAGAATTAGACTACTGAACACATCTGGTTGCGGTTATGTCGAATACACATCAGGAGAGCGTAAATCTTCAAAAACACGTCTGGGTATATCTGATTAAGGAGATCACGAAAAACAAAGCCGTTCCTGAGTCATCTTTATATTGTTGAAGATGGGGGATCATAGTAGCCTTGTAATGGAACCAAACCATCCAAAAGTCTTAGACCACCTTCCGTACTTGTTCGGGCTAGATAAATATTATCACTGAAGTGACGAAGATCGTCCTCTAGATAGGGATTTTTATTCCGTTTGCTATACCTTTGTCGATAAGCAGACAATGCCAAATAACTACTGGAATGCAGACAGTCATTCTGATAACCGACATAAGTAACTCAGAGAAAATTCTACGTGCTTGTTGTGGCTACCACAAAGGATAGAATAATGACACCCAATAAGTACACGTTACAGAAAAATCATTTACGAAAGCAACAAAGAAATGGGTAACGGATTTTCATGATTCAGATGAGTACTTCAGGGACAGCCAAACAATACAGGAGAGCACACATTCAATTAAAACAACGAAATCAGTAACAAGGATCAACTGAAAACAAAATAAAATGATGTGTTGGGGCGTGAAATTAGTCAGCACATTGACGGGTATTACCGTGGGAAAAATGGTCATAAAATATGGCAACTCAAAACCTGATCAGTTTAAAAAATCAATATAAAAGGGATGTTGAAATAATCGGAGGATCAACGGGATCAATGCATATGAAACAGTCCACGGGAACACAATTAATCAGGTGGCAGAGAATCACAGAAATGTTTTGTTCTGCAATTTTCAACGGTAGGCAAGTTGTTCACCTCAGTCATCACGGTGTTGAACAGGTTCCGTGGTAAGATGTTCAATGATGTCTCTTTCTCGTAAGCGTTCTGCATGTTTTTGAGCAAGAGCCTTGTTTAAGCTTGGACCTGGGGGTGAGGTTTACGGAAGC
This sequence comes from Paragonimus skrjabini miyazakii, assembly GCA_014338405.1. Taxonomy (NCBI): domain Eukaryota; kingdom Metazoa; phylum Platyhelminthes; class Trematoda; order Plagiorchiida; family Troglotrematidae; genus Paragonimus; species Paragonimus skrjabini miyazakii. The sequence goes on along the minus strand of JTDE01001310.1, from coordinate 97,689 downwards.
AGAAAAAACTTGCTTTAACGATAAATGCAAATTATCAGATACATTTGAAAACACTAGGCCCCTTGAGTGTGAGTTAACAGGAATTGGTTATTAGATTCTACATCCGACGACATAAAAACGGTGCATCGAGACATCAAATTCAAAAGTAATCAAGAACCCTCCCTTCAGACAAAAATCCGAATAAGAATACTTCGTAATTAGCAGATTAACAGCCACTTGAATTACTAGTACGAAAACCAGCAAAGCAGCTTGTGGGACCTCAGCAATAACAATGTCCGCTGCAAAACACAGTTAAGAAGCGGAATTCAATTGACACTGGTTTCTAGGTTTGGGCAAGCTAACAGTATTCAGCTCGTGACCTAGCACGGTCTTTGACGGCAAACGCCACGAAGTGTGAAGTAAAAATCTTCAAAGCGAACACCATCGTACGGTGACACCACTGCAAATTTCCGAAATGTATCCCAGCAGAGAGTACTGCGGCTATTTTCCTACAACCAATACTTTATTTAGCTTCGTGAACATCATGTCACAATCATCCACTCCGGCTTAAACAACAAACCACTTGGAAATCATAAGCAGCTCCATGTGTCACAGTACGAGAAATCCATCTAACAATAGTAAACATGAATAATTCACATAACAATGACGTAAACAGCGGAGTTTGCTGACCCAGCCCCATTATACCTGTCTGTCCTTATTTCCGACGACGTATACGTCTTTCTACAAAACACAACTTACTGACGACCGCCCAGACTACCGCTTTGCATTGATCCACATGCAATTGAATAATTTGAGTCATATATACTGCGGCTGTTAACCTCATTGTCAAAAACAAAGCATCTACTTGTGAAACGAGGTAACTGAAGATGGAGCGGAAACTTACGGCTATCAGGTCGAACGGAAAAGACAAGCAATAGCAGAATCATGAACAGCGCAAAACTACCTCGCTCTAGTAACATCAAAAATAGATGACAGTAATGACCAAATGGAAACGGGGATGCGACATTCAAAAAGAATTGCCAACCAGTTAAACGGAACGAATAATCGTTTTCCATAAAGGAGCAACACAACTGCGTTTCCCACTTGCTGTCGCAAAATAAGCCAGTGGGGCTGAAGAAAAATTTCACAGTTAGACGGTATCTATTGGCTACGACTGACTACACCTGACATGTAGTCCATAAGTTCATTTGCAGACTAAAGAATGTCTATCTATTGGAGATTTAAAATGAAGCAAGCATACGTTCGGGTCTCACTAGCATTATGGATGTGAAACGTAATTGTGTCGGACTACTGACGATTAGTGTGTAGTGAAACGTTTGATCGTCAAATGAAAGTCATCCATACACACCTAAGTGTTAGTTCTATTCCAATAAACAGACAACGAAATATATGAGTAGAAAACGTGAGGGGAAGATATGCGACAACAAAAAGCGTCTGCTTGCCAGTTTGGTAGTATACTCGGTTATGTTAGTTTCGGCCCCCAAAAAGAAGAATCGTAGCTAGGAGCTAGTCATGACACATAACAGCTGCTGCATTCTGTCTTTGATGCTATCTTTCAGCGGCTCCAGTCAGCGACACCTATTGACCCATGGACTCAAGCAAAGAGCCGATCGGAGCGAAATTCGATGTCAACCTGTTCGTGTCAATACTCTGTTTGTAGACAGGACAATGGCACACCAAAACTTTTTAAAATAAACTGTTTCGAATAGCTACCACGACACGACAGAACTTCATCGAACAAGATCAGGTTATGTGGAAGTCAACTGTCGCGTAAAAACTAACCAATATAACTGAGAGCCACCGGAAGCATAATTAGACCGGTGATTACGCCGAACACAATAATTCCCAGATACATGCGAAAGTAGAATATTTGAAACAGACGCGATTTGGCCGAACCCAACACAACGATTCCACCCAGTTTCGTCAAGGTAATACCGCGAAGTATCTAAAAGGCACAAATAATGACACAATATGTATGCCATGGAGAGAGCAGAAGATTACAAACTCTAACGAAAGATACTTGACGGCAGTCAAGGTTGAAGGTGAGCTCGAAAATTCAATAGTTTATGAATACAACCTATGCAATAGGGCAATAAACTGCCGCAATGGCTATTTCCCAAGTCGGCCGGAACTGATGGTGACAAGGTCGGTAATAACGTAGTGAGCACACCGTAAGCATAGCGATGGATAACAAAGTCAAAAAAAAAAGCCAACCAACAATCTCGTAAAAGAGGAAAATGCAGAGAACAACTAGACTGAAAGACTGCATAAGCTGTGATATATAAATTATATAACATACACACATATATATATAATTTATGTAACTGAATCAAAAACTTGTGCGATGGGGCTGAGCTACAGCATATCAAAAGAAGACAGTACAAATCGAAAACGACAGGCACACCAAGCAATCGTGTTCAGTCGAATACTTCGAAATGAATACATCGTAAAAGTAACTGGTCAGAGTTATCGAATTTCCATTGATTACCACATCTCCATAAAAAAACCGGGATGTACAAATCGAAAACGACCACAACGAAACTGGAAAATGAGTTGATAAGTTCTGTAACGAACTTTAAAAAGTGCAAAAATGATCCACAGCAGAGTGAATTTTTACTCGCAGTTTATTACAGTCAACAAATAGTTTCAACATGTAAATGGAAGGACGAGGAGGTAGGGCAACGTTTAAATTCACTGTTAGACCTAATACATGCCAAATGGTTCAGATCGGCGTTGCCACGAGAGGGGGAAACGAAGCAATTCTAAAAGATCAGCTATAACGGCGTGGGTTAATTAACGGAGATAAAAAAGGTCAAGCACCGCAAATTTGTCGATATTTTCATTGCGAAAAGGTCACGTTTCCCAATCACAAAGTGGAATAGAATACAAAGGAGCACTATATACCCTTGCTTTCAGCAACAACCAAATGACTTTCGATGCCACAGACGATGCGGGTTAACAAAGACAACTCGTATCTTTGCTGTGCTCGAGGATATCCCATAAGCAATATTATCAGCTGACGAGGTAATGTTACAAAAGTACGTGAAAGTGTCTACATTCTCAATTGAAATGCTTGCAATGGAAAAGCCGCAGCCTCAAAGCAGTACCTTGGACTTTGAAGATACGAATCGCATTCTGCACAAAACAGCCCAGTCACTCATCTTGTTCAGTGTGGTCTGCATACCTTCGGAAGAAGGACCAAACAAGAATGTCATTCGTATACTCCATGTCGACCAAAGTGGGGTCGGGAATAAACTCAACAATAAGCTCATCGAATTCTTTCTAGATGACCATCAAATCAAAAACGAAACCTGCCATTCAAATGGTGCGGACCTCATTCACAAATTGGTTGTGTGCCATTTGGTGCATACTGAATCTAACTGCATACATGTTCATGCTGCCCTGATAAGCACATAACTCTTTTTCACACAAAAACCTCCTGAACTTTCCTTTAATTAATTGTTCGTCTGACCTGAAGTAAAAATTTCTACAACTTTATCACAACTCCGGCTTCCTAACTGTATTGATCTGGTACTAAGGTACTAATCTTATTCTTCTTCATGTAGCTGTAAAGTGTATTTGAAGGAACACCTGATTTTAATGTTTTTTTTTAAACTTTACGCCTGACCACAGTCCACACTTGATAGCCGTGCTGACCGTCGGGTCTGACGACTAACTTTAGGATGACGCGATCTCTCCACATTTGTGTTGCAAACCCTCGAAAGAATATGTTGGTCCGTCCACGATATAGTAGTGCCCTTGACAAAAATCGGATCCTCCTCCTGGTAATACTTAACACGGAAAATCTCGGTCCCGAAAATACCGGGACTGTCTCCGTAATTTGCTCTCCCAATGCAAACCAAAAGAGGCGTGCAAAAACAGCTTTGTTTCGCTCCAAAAACGTGTGCGAAAATGAGAAAATTACAAAGTATTTATATGGTGCGCAGTGACCTAAAAACAATCTCGAATCAGACAGGTCGGGCAGGTAAAAAATAACCAAGGTTACCTCTCGACCGTTTTGGACAGTTCCGCTCATTCTGATTGGATTACTCGTTTTTCTCGAGGACGGAGGTGGTTTTGGGCGGAAGGAAATGGACTCTAACAATTTGTCATTAGATGCACACAGACTATTCACCGACTGTTACAACCTGCAAAACAATCTATGGGACGTGAACGAGTTGCTGTTATGGTGCAAAACACCTTACGTAATACTAATGATTACATCACGCATTTTTATAGGCTATCTGCCTCAAACATTACAAGTACCATGACGAAGAAGTGACAACAAACGCAACAAACACCGAAATAACAATAAATGACGCATCCTCAGTTATGGTGAGTCGCAGCGACCGCGCCAACTTTGACGACAAACTCGAAAGTTCTGAGATCTTCTTGTGCGAAAACATGGTCAGATCAGAAAGCACGTGTCACCCACACAAACTCCAAAAAAGACAACGAGTTGCGAGTCCTTCGCACATACACATGCATACACAACGCAGAAACTGAAAACACGCGCACGCATAATTCGAATTACCGAAATCGTACCATCGGCGTTGCAGAAAAGGTCAGTCAAAAGCAGTAACAAAAATAACAACAGTTCAAGACAAAGGTAGTCTGCCAACTACTTCGAATGATACACCAAAATGACAAATAATAGGGTCATGTTAAGTAACGGAATAATGCAAAGCTCTGCGATAGACAAAAAAATATAGACACATTCTGAATGACAATATTTCAGTTACACACAAGTTTATTCTTTTTAGTGACCCTTGAAAAAACCCTAGACGATGATAAGAAAAGCGGAATTCCTATCGTTAGAATTAACATACTGTACAACAGTTGAGTTTAAATATATCCGAATTGATGCAAACCATACAACTTCAAGGAGGAGATAAACGCGTGACATTCAAATTAGTACGGCAATAACAACTCGACGGTTGACGTGTACCAGGCTTTACAAAAATCTTTAAAACCACAGTGACAAATTGAAGGCGTCTATAAGAAAATGTCATTCCATAGAAAATTCACCGATATAACTCGTCCATCATTTGTTTCAACATTGCACTTTCAGTCTTAGTAACCCCATGTAGATGTTGATCTGTTACACAACTTAGACCGTTCACATATCAAACACTGTGTTATAAGACGTCATCAAATTTCTCCCACCCACGTCACGCAAGTTGCAAGCTAGTATAGATTACTTAATGAATGACACTTGTCTGAAGAGGATTTGTTGTCCGTTTAGTAGGCTCAACAACGGAATCCCTGAAATAGCAAATAATGAACACATCGATTACTCGTCTGGAATAGCTTTCTACCTAGCCAATGATCGTTCACTGTTTAACTGGAAACTTTGACAGGATCGTCAATCGTATAATTTCCTACAACCTTCTTTGGTTAGCTATGTAGATTTTTTATCGAAAAAGTGCTGAATCTAAAATAGAGTGCGTTCAACGTCCATGTTCCATTTGCATCCCGGAACAATCTAATACAATATATAACGTGTGTTGAGTAACAGGCTTTTAATTCCGACTTAATCATATACTGAAGCTTGGAAGTTTGCGGGAAAATATTGAGTGTGCTCAAATTTTGTGCAGTCACAATAAACTCAAAGTTACTTGTGAAGTTACAACAGATTCACACAGCGAAGGTTCCACAACGTCGGGGTTTGCAAGAACATTGGAAAATTGAAGTGTAGTCAGTCATGTACAAGCATGACACTGCTACGTCAACCACATCAAGTAAGATGTTTGACGTTATTGCAACCTGTGGCCGAACAGTTTAACCAAGAAGGCGACAAAATGAAGTACGGAACCAGATTTTATGTGCCACATAGTGAAAAATGAATCGTTTATCCAAAGGAAGAAAACATCGGACAGATACCGGCACAGTCAAGGAGTACGCATAAATTTCATCTTTGTTTAGTAGGGTAGTATGTTACATAACAGACCTCCGTAACAGCGTATCCACCTGGCAAACCCGCAGTCAACTTTCGTGACAGATCCAAAACTTGCGAACGAGCCACACAAATTTAAGCAAACAACTCAAACAGACAACACACACTCACCGAACTGCCCATATTAGTCAATGCGGCTTTGGCTCGGGCTAGCCGTGTTGGCTCAATGCTCACTGTAAACGCACGTACAATATGTGCACAGAACTCAACAGCGATTCCGATGGTCTATGAGGGAAAAAAAGGTGAATAAGATATGAATACGCAGACTCACGATAGGAGAATGCTTAAATACATCTGAATACAGCACCGGTACGAAATAAGTTGGAAAAAGGTATATCAGGAAATGGAACCACAAGACCACAAAGTTGCGGTCACCAGTTGACTTCTCTTGCAAAAATGTGGCCAATCATCATGATCAATGACTACGTAATTCCCTTTACAACACATATCAGGAGCAGAAAATGATGCCCACAGACAAAATGGTTCACTCTGTATAGTATAAACTTAAACAAGGTGATGAACCGCTTTAGTTTTTCTGGGCCAGTACAATGTACATTCATAATGAACACACGAACAGTTTAAAGAAGCAACGTATTTACATAACTTATGAGTTAAGCTGAACCGTGTAAAACGTTATGTAATTAGTTGCTAATTAATCGTCCTCAAAAAACATCCATTTGCATGTGACGTAGGGAAATATTGGTGTGCAGTGAGTACAAGTAAATTCAAAGAGATACATCGTGATACAAAGTGCACGTTTATCAAACACTTCGTGGGGTCGTTTATGGATATGCTGAAGTCCGTAGGCAAAGTTGTCACGTGCTCAAATTCTAGCTAAACTATACAACAATCGTGGAATTTGCCCGACATATTTTGTTGTTTACTGTGTTGCTACTGGGAATGTATCTTAAGCAAATCACGGCACCGTAATTAGTGAATTCTGTAAGCCGTTTACAGTATATTCTTTAGGTTTTAATAGTCAATTGCCATTACTGTTGCGACATGAACGATATACCGGCTGTTTAACTTTCTTAATAGCCATAATGATGTTTAAGATGTTGAATGCGACCTTCTTGTTCTCTTCAGGGTAAGATTGTCAGCAGCCTATGGCTGATGAATATCGTTAATCTTCCCAATTTGAGAGGGAATTCGGTAACTGTAACTTATTCTAGTAACGCATGAAACTCCAATCAACCAGCGATTGATCGGCAGTACTGTGTCCATTAACTGCCACTCATCATTCGGGCATTAAGCCATCATTACAACGGCCTTGAGCCTGACCAGAAAGTACTGTCGCTCGAGCCGCCGCGTATCGCAACAATGAAGAGGGATAATCCGGAGGAAGGAAACGTTATTATAAAGGATAAAAACTGACAAAACAGGGTTGAGCGCGAGGACTGGAAATGGTGTAAACGCAAGAATGCCATTAACTGCGTCACACTGCCATCTCGGAAAGTGTCTCTAACCAGTGATTTAAACAAGCACGAAGATCCCAACCGGACAGGGTCTTCATAAGTTGTGTTCCTTGATCACCACGCGGTTTTACTCATCTGTAATCTCAGTAAATAATGTCTGGTACGGTAAACGTTCAGCTGGCAGGCAAAGTTCATGACCCAATTATCGTAGGTGGGAGAACGCCATTAGTTGACCAGATGAGTGTACATTGCGAGCAAACCGGAATGCGCGCCAGAGCACAGCCACATCGTTCATGCGATCATTTCGCTTGATGTGAACTGACTGACGGAGACAACGATGGTCAAACACAAATCTGCTTACACCCACGTTTTGAGCAGGCCACATTTCCGAATCATAGAGCAGAACAGAATGTACAGAAAATATTATATATACTTCTTTCAAATGACAACCGGACGTCCTTTCAACACTACAGATAGCGCAGGTTAGCATAGACAAACCCTGTCGACTCGTCCTCTACATTACAACCTTCAGATGAACACATACCTTACAAGTCTTGAAGGAAACTTTTAAGTGGAAAGCGTATTACATTCAACGGTTTATAAAACCGTCAGCTTGTAGCCGTCAGGTGGGAGTTTTGGAGAGACCATTCCGTACGATAAGCACGATATTTGGCAAGCATACCACAAACGTGTTTTAGATTACGAAACGCTGTTTACTGCTGTGTTTGAAACTGAGGTCATTTGGAACAATAGAGTTTAAAATCCTGTGCTTCACGATCCCACATGAGCAGACGTTGACGAATAAAATACGCAGCAGAAACAAGTACAATATCTGGTCAGTATATTCCGGAAACAGTGGGTAAGATATTATCTGTTCATGCCACAAAATAGATAGGTATTTCTTTGCGCATTTTGGCTGAAGGGTAATAAGATGGAATATGCACCTACAACCCACTGGAAACTTAGGAATGTGATAAAAAGATTTATCCCGGTTACCATAGACATGCCAGGAAAATGATATTGACTAGCAAACGATCAGTCTAAGAAGATATTAGGAAACTGTGTTTGTTGTTAGAGAACAGTCATCGTCATCATAGACACCAATGCATCAGTGGTTCACACAGATGATTAACTGCCACACAACCAAGAAGAAAAAAGCAAACCCTGTATAAGGAGAGAGAAGAGGAAAAATAAAGGGGAAGGGACCTAACTACTGAAAATAGCTACGTCTATATTCAAACATACATTAAGGTGCCTACACCTTGCGAACAGTAAACCCCCTAGATAAGATTATGAGGTAAAATTGAAAGCAAAACCACTTGATATTCCTATGAGAAGCAGTGTTCGATTGAAAGTAAACTCTATTTGGTCTCACTAAGAGAAACGATATACACGTGTCTATTATTTAATTGGTAGTGAGTGAAGCAATTTGATTTTTTTTAGCAAAGCCGTATTCATCGGATTTGTGATTAACAGCTCAGCAAATTATGTACCTCAGCAGTGAAGTGGGTATGGTAGTCACAACTTATTAGCAGAATGTTTGAGAATGTTGTATGACAACCTTCCAAACACTTTGTGAAGTATGAATTGAAAATCAGTCAGATTCCGTTGCAGCTTTCGAAATTCAAACATATAATTCAGCCTACTATTATCTACCACTAGTCATAACAGGTTTAACGATTCCGTAATTTCAACTTGGTTAGACGTCTCAATCATGAAGTCACCGATCGGAATCAACAAGAAAGTTATTCTGTTCGCTCCAAAAGCGATCAACTAATTTCAGCATTGCCTACAAGAGAATGTTGCTCAACATATTAGTACAACATTTCGACAGTGAGCTAGTCGCACAACGGTTGGAATAGATGCCCATGTGAGCGTTGGTATTGAGAAGGGTAAGCACTACTAATGAACTGTAGCAAGTTTAAAACACAAGTCTAGTGCTTCCTTTGGGAAAGAGTCAGCTTGGCGGTCTGAGGGAATGCGATGTGAGTGATTTTTAACACGTATCGATCATATTCCAAACTACTTACCAGAAATCATGAGTAGCAGCTACGATATACATACCAAACTATGTTGCGAAACAACAATCCTTGGGACCTATTTTGTTCTGTCCACACTCAGAGCGGTGAAACGTAATTCTCAGTAAGAAAACGAACAGTGTGAAGAAAATGAATGAAACATGCCTGAACAACTGTTGTTGTTTGATGATAAGTATGGTAAATATGTACGCATGGCTGATGCTTGATTTGGTGCTTGAGGTTGTTTTATGTCCGACATTCGATCGATCAGTGTTTGCGTCCCGATTAAGATCTATACTGGTGATAGTATCAGACGAGTTTCAACGTCATTCTATTAAACTGTGTATTATGGTTTAGGTTTAATCGAGAACTTCAATGATGCTGATTAAGACAGCCGAAAGATTAGAACTACCTTCCAGATTCCGAAAATGTCACAAAAGTTTGCAAATCTCCCGCAAATTATCATACTTAATTTGGTAGTCTGTTCACTACAGCACTTTTCCACAGTGGTCAAAGTAACGTGCTGTAACGTCTACTGGTCTTCTTGCCAAAGATTAAGAAAGTGAGTGCCCTTCTATTGTGAGTATCTAAGTTCAATGTCAATTGCCTGGCTGAGTTAGCTTAACCACATTCTCACAAAGTATTTACTGATTATTCACATCCATAGCATACCGTATTTATTCAATGGAGTTCCTTCTCACAATCAAGAGACGTTCAAATCATTAATCACACAAACGTTTGGACAGCAATTCATCAGCTTCTCCCCATTCGTTTCGGAATTTTTACAACAAACAAATCACTGTTAACGAATATGACAGACGGTGAATTGTGCAACTTAGAGCGTTTTAACTTTTCAAAAGTACATGCATGTATACAGTTTTCTAAGCTCATAAGATAAATATACGTAGTCGAGAAATCACCTCATCATCATAATAGCCATGAGCCTGACCAGAGGGTACTGTGGTTCGGGCCGCCGCTCACCTCAACAGTGACGTGGAATATTATTAAAAGAAGACTAAGCGGAAGAACTAGAAATGGTATAACTGCAACATACCGCCATCTCGGACAGCGTCTCTACCCAGCGGTTTGAGTGATCACAAAGACCCCAGCTAGGCAGGCGACACCTACTCATTTTGCTCAATGAAACAGTGAGAGTCTTCATATTTCGTGACCACGTTGTTGCTTGACCACCACGCGGTTTCACCCAACTGTTGGTGGCCTCAGTATACAATGTCCGGTACGGTAAACGATCAGATGACATACGAAGTACGTGACCTAACCATCGCAAACTGTGCACCGTGATTAGCTGACCAACTGATCGCGCACCCCGAGCGTTCCGGCACAGGCGCCGACGAACGGCCACATTGCACACGCGATCATTCCATTTAATATGGCCTAATTGGCGGAGATAACGATGGTCAAACACAGCAAGCCTGTTGACACCTTCCTTGCGAATAGGCCACGTTTCCAAATCATAGAGCAAAATGGAACGCCCACAGGCATTATACACCTTTCCTTTCAGCGGTAACCAGACGTCTTTCCGACGCCACAGATGATGCAGTCTGGCAAAGGCAACCCGTGCCTTTGCTATTCTCGCTGATATCTCATTAGAAATATTACAGGCTGACGAGATAGTACTACCCAAGTTTGTGAAACTGTCCACGGTCTCAAGCGGATTACCTGCAATGAGAATGCCCCACTCTTAAAGCAACACTGTGCAATTTGAAGGTGCGAAGCGCATTCCATACAAACCAGCTCTGGCATTTACCTTGTCCAGCATAGTCTGCGTGTCTTCAGCAGAGGGGCTAAGTAAGACAATGTCGTCCGCATACTCCAGATCGATCAACCTAGCGTCAGGAAAAAGTTCAACACTAGGCTCATTGGATTTTGGAAGCGCACCCTCCAGAATGTCGTCCATGACAAAATTGAACAGCAGGGGAGAAATCTGACACCCTTGACGAACACCACTAGAAGTGGTGAACGCCCGAAACAGTTATCCATAAACTCTCACCCTGCTTGCGGAGTGAGTATACAGTGATCCCAATGGATTCACATATTTCCCTGGTACTCCCTTACGAAGAAGACAGCTCCAGAGAGCAACTGAATCGAAAGCAGTCTTTAGGTCCGAAAAGACCAAGACCTACGGCTACCCATGAAAGTGCCGATGTTTCAAGATCCGTCGTAGGGTAAAACTGTGATCAACGCATCCCCGACCGGATAGGAATCCTGCCTGTTCTTCGCGTATCTGACTTTCTCTCGGCTTAGTGAGCCGACGTAAAATGAGGCCAGTGAG